>JAGFPH010007540.1:0-20061 GCA_018207615.1 Philaenus spumarius | reverse complement strand
CAGAAATGTTACAGTATGGCATTGAATGTTTTGACGCAACACCGATGGTAGAGTATGGGGTAGAATGTCGAGACGGAGCACAAATGATACAGTATGTCATGATGTTGGGACGGAGCAGAAATGTTACGGTATGGAGTAAAATGATGAGACGGAGCATCAATGTTAGAGTATTGCGTAGAATGTTGGAACGGAGCACCAATGTTACTGTATGTCATGATGTTGGGACGGAGCAGAAATGTTACAGTATGGCATTGAATGTTTTGACGCAACACCGATGGTAGAGTATGGGGTAGAATGTCGAGACGGAGCACAAATGATACAGTATGTCATGGTGTTGGGACGGAGCAGAAATGTTACGGTATGGAGTAGAATGATGAGACGGAGCATCAATGTTAGAGTATGGCATTGAATGTTGGAACAGGGCACCAATATTACAGTATGGAGTATAATGTTGGAACGGGGTACCAATGTTATTTTATATAAAGGCGAGAGAATACAAAAATATCAACTTAATATACTACCGGACGGGGACCCCACCGAAGGAAAAATGAAGAAAAGGGAGGGAAATAAACACTTCACAAATCAACTGAATGAACAATTGGATAGTCTTAAGAAGGTTCTTTTATCTTTTGATAGTTTGATTGACACATCCAAGGAAGATACCACATTGATAATTTTGCTGGTCAATATGTAGAGAAACTTGAAGCTATTGACGAAACCCAATTGAACGGAGAAGTAAAAGTATGGCATCAAATCTTGAAAAGAATCAACTCTGAGAGAACGGAGACTTTCAAAAAGGATGGTAAACCCTTCAAAAACCTAAATGCCATCGAAGCCCTCGCACGCTGCAATAAAGAAATGTTCCCTTCTATTCACAAGTTATTGCTAATAATGGCTACCCTTCCAGTTACCTCTTGTAGTGCGGAAAGGTCATTTTCTACTTTAAAATACTTAAAGAGTTATTTGAGAAATAGGACTAGTGAAATAAGACTTAATGGGCTCTATTTGCTCTATATCCGTTTAAGACATTGCTGTGACCCCGGACGAAGTTCAAAACGAAATGGCGAAAAATCCAGAATTCAACTTTAGCTTGGAAAAAACTATTGTGTTCATGAACGTATTGTGTTGTCATCTAGTTTTTGTAATTTTACGTTTTCAATCATTGTGATAATAAACTTATTCCATGAAAAATCGTTTTACAATTAATTTATTTTATTTTCCCTTACCCAAAGATTCAAATAGAATTAAACTAGGCTTTGTTCTAATTAGTTATATTCAAAAGAATCCGAACAACAAAATTTAACAAATTGAATTTAGATTTCTTAAATAAGTGGGTTTAATGTAGTGGTTTCACAACAATACAAACTAAGATAAAGAAAATTAAATTTTTAACCATGCATTTTAATATTAATTGTATGTTTGTAAAAGTATTGCTTAGCTCGTCAAAAAATCGTTACCATGAGGTTTTATACGTTAAAAATTCAAAATTCCATACCCCCCAGTGTTCCATGTCCTTTATTAGTGCCCCCCCCCCCCCAGAGACAAATCCTGGATACCCCACTGCACAGGAATAACCTAATAAATACAAGGTTGTAAAGTTTGAATGACAAAGTCAAAAAACTTTATTACTTTTTAATTTAAACAATACCTTTCCCTTATTTATAAACATACAATGGTGATTATATTGAAAATCTTAGTTAAAAAAAATTGTAATGTTATGAAAAATGGGATTTTATTAAAGGGTTTACATATAACCAATATTGTCTATATATATAAAAGCCAAAACCCACTGACTCACTCATCACGATTTCTCAAAAACTACCGAACAGATTGAAATGAAATTTGGTATGTAGCTTCCTCTAGGGCCATAGGTGCTCACTAAGAAAGGGTTTGAAAAAATTCGAAATTTGTGGGGGGATCGAAGTTATTAAAAAACGATTTCTTCAAAACTACCGAACGGATTGGAATGAAATTTGGTATGTAGCTTCCTCTACTCTTTGGTAATCTAATTTGGTAAACAATTAATACTACTCTTGGTGTTCCACAGGGTTCGGTGTTGGGCCCAATATTGTTTTTGATTTATTTTAATTAATGATTTAAGTTTAAATGTTTCATGTTCCTCAACAATTTATGCAGACTTGTTAGTCACAAAGACATTTTTCAATTAGATAATGTAGCAGCTAGTGTATTAAAAGAAGCAAACGACTGGTTTGAGGTAAATGGACTGTTTTTAAATGAAGAAAAAACTCAAAAACTTTTAGTCACTCTACAAAACAAATATAAACATAGTTATAAGCCTGCTTATGAAAAAGTTGTAACGTTACTTGGTATCAAAATTGATAGTATGCTCTCCTGGTCAGTGCACATAGATTATGTAAAGACAAAATTATCAAGGGTAATTTATTTACTAGTAAATCTTAAGAGTCAAGTAACGTTTGAATATTTAAAAATAGCGTACTTTGCTTTCTTTGAAAGTATTTTGAGATATGGCCTTCTTATTTGGGGAAATGGAATAGGAATTCACACAATTTTAATTCTTCAAAAAAAAGCTTTGAGAATATTAACAAACTCGAATAAATTGGAACACTGCAAGCCACTGTTTATTAAAACTGGTATTTTAACGGTTATCAACTTGTATATTTTTGATGTAGTAATGCACGTAAAGAATAATTTACATCAGTGGCGCACCGAGGATTTGGCTTTGGGGGGGGGGACTAAGCTCAGGTCAGAATATATATATATTCAACAAATCCTAAACGGATGAAAGTTCTTTAACCTATCACAAAGTATGAAACATTACTGTATATACTTTTTTAAAGTGAATGGTGATGGACTTGAGCCAGACAATAGTGCAATATAAACATTATTTCCGCAAGATCACTGACCTTGAGTGACGGTCCAGCCAGCACCCTAGCGCGCTGCCTTTTAGGGCCACGTTATACGAGCGCTGATAGCGCCGCGTTAACGTCAGTTAATTGGGTAAAAGGAACTACTGTGGGCCATATTATACGAACGCTATCAACGCTAGCGAATTTAAGTTAACCGGGCTTAGAGCGTTGCCAACGCGGATTGACGCGGGCGCTATCAACGCGGAACAAAGTTATATGGAGCGGAGCTACTAGAGAGGCCACAGTAGAATAACTACTAGAAAGTAGTTATTAGCGAATTTCCATAGGAAAAATGAGCTATTGCAGTGGCCCTTATGGTGAGATCCAAGGTCGGGAGTAGCAAATGAGCATCGATCAGGGTCCCCAGAACACGTTTTGGGGTGTCATTAAAATTCATATATATATATATATATGTATATATGTGTTCGCACTCTAGCGGCCGGATTTTAAGTCCGATTTGGTCCAAATTTGGTACACGTGTTGGTTGTCTATGTGGCTTGAACGAGTTCGTTAGCCAAAAAAATCCAACAACTGGAAGTACGTTTTTTGACCGGAAGTAACTATTTTTTGAGATTTTTACTACGAGAATGAAATTTGTTTAGAGTTTTTTCTAACAATATGAATGTAGGACGTTATTCTGCGCATTTTGTTTTTTTACACGACCTGGGTTCCCCCAAAATCGACAAAAACGTAAAATACCGTAAAAGTACCCAGTTCAAAGTCAAGTGATGCAAACTCGCGAGGCCACTAGGAGGAAACAAATTCTACTAATATATTGCGTACACACAGACAGCTGTTCAACGCCTTCGTGAGTAGACCTATTTCCCAAATTGTTGGTTGAAACCCTAAAACATAGGCATATAACTTAATTTTGGAAATGTGCTCAACTCACGTCAGCGGTCCAGCAGCGTGGTCGATTTATTTTTGATTTCAAAGTGATTATTGTGTACTTCAAAATGTACACGAGTCAGCCGAGTCGACACGGATCGGGTCAACTCGGCTCCGCTCCACGCGGGTTGGGTATAGATATAGCCACATATCAAAACCAGAAAGAACGTTCGATCTCTTCCACTGTTCGTCCATGATAATTTTGCAATTCATGGAAGTTGTGACAGTAGTTGAGGTTGGGTGGAATGGACGCGCGGTGCGGGTCTGTTAGATTTATCCACTGCTACGGATTTCCGCGACGGACCAGATCGGCTCGACTAAGCTCAGCTCGTGTAAGTATAGACTAGCTGAAGCTTAATGATTTGAAAGCACTGGATGTGTACTTCACCGTCTATCTCTCCTGATACACAATTCCTCATATGTTTCTATTATTTGTAAAACACCTAGGCAGAGTAACTGAATGGTTTCCATTTTGCAAGTGAAGGACGCAACATTGACAAAGCTTCAAAAACGCTGTGTATAACACGGGACCCACGTTACCAACAACGTGCTTTCAACATCCCGATAACTTGGGAATTTAACGCCCGGTTTTCAGCATTATCAATGCGGCGAGCTAATCAGCGCTCGTATACCGTCAACTCATGAACCAGACTGCTGGGACTCAAACATCACTGTAAGGAAATCATGATTGCGTAGGGTAAGAATCATATTTATTTCAAAAAGAACGATTATTTTTTCGTGATCACATCACGAAATTAATCATAAATAATGTAATTTTTAATTGAATATCGACTACGTATTCCACGATCGATTAGTTTAAAATACAATCCACATTACTAACAAGACCTTCTGGGGGTTGGTGGGGACAGGTCCCGTTCGTCCACCCCCGTCGGTGCGCCACTGATTTACATATGTATCAAGTTAGAGGTTTAATTCATAATCATAATACAAGATTTGGCCATATTATTGAACAACCAAGACAGATTAAATAAATCCAAAAATTATCATTTAGTTTTAGGAATTAAACTATTCAATAAACTGCCTGCCACTTTTCAAAACTTGTCAAATGATGATTTATATCATACTTTTTATGGTTGGCTGAAAAAGCACCCATTTTATAACTTGGCGGATTATTTGGAATGTGATGTCAATATTTGGTAAGCCTGTGTTTAATATTAGTTATGTTAGTTTTAATGACTAAACTGTATGTGACGAAGTCTATTGCAATGTTGTACATGTGCTGAAGGACCAATAAATGTTCTGTTCTGTTATAGGGCCATAAATGCTCACTAAGAAAGGGTTTGAAAAAATTCGAAATTTTAGGGGGGGTTTGGGGGGATCAAAGTTATTAAATCACGATTTCTTCAAAATTACCGAACGGATTGGAATGAAATTTGGTATGTAGCTTCCTTTAGGGCCATAGGGGCTCACTAAGAAAGGGTATGAAACATTTTGAAATTTTAGGAGGGGTTTGGGGGGATCAAAGTTACTAAAATCATAGTTTCAGATCTTTTATTATTATGACAATAGTGCTTTTAATATTTAAGATCTATATATATAAAAGCCAAATACCGACTGAACACTTAAAAAGAATTACGTTGAAAAGACTGAAAATAACAACCACCATGGGCAACGCCATACGGGTCAGCTAGTAAGTTTATAAAAAAAAGAGAGTTTTAGGTTACCTCCCTATTTGGTATTTATTATTGCTTGGTCATTGTCTTTTAAGGCCTTTTATCTTTCTCAATTAGCAGTAAACAATATGTCATTCTCAATCTAAAATTTACAAAGAATTCAGACACAACCCCAACAACATTTTAGTCATAGGCGTGTGCAGGGTTTCGGAATTGGAGGTGCCAGATTTTCCGGGGGCGTTTGGGAGATATGGAGAATTAAAAAAAATTAGATCTAAAATGGTGAGTTTTAAAGCTTGTTTATGCATTTTTTTCAACACGTAATAACCTTGAAAACCACTCCATCATTTCGTAGTTGGCTGCCTGTAACTGCTTTTCATACAAAGATCACTTCACCTCAAACAAAGTAATCCTATTAACACCAACAGAAGTTGGTTAAGGCTGATTGATGACTTAGTGAGTTTATTGTTTATCATCTTACATGCTGCACTTCAAGAAAACGGGTTTTTGATTTTGTTTTTCAGAAGTTTGTGATCGTTGGTTTACACAAACTTCAGAAAAAAACAAAAATTCATTTACTTTATGGGCTTAGGCTACGCTTTGTAACACTTATGTCCATGTCACAGAGAAATTAATAAAATAAGATATGAATCAGCTGTTTCCTATAGTGACTAATGGAACAGAGATTTGGTCTAAATGAATAAATGACGCAATACATAAATAATACTAATCATTTAATTTTTTCATGTAAATACATTTCTTAATGACGCAAAGTAATTACAGTAAAATCATTTTTTTTTATAAACAAATAATAAAACATAAAAGCAGACTGTAAAAGTAGGTAATGTAAAAGCAGACTTAAAAAACATATTAATATATGAGCGTGTGTAAAAAGTGAAAATTATACAGAAACTTTATTTCAACGAGTGGTGAGTTATAAGCGAACAATATGAAGCGGTATTTAAGACTATAAACAGTTCGATAAATAAATAAATAAAAAGAATATAACAACAGTACAGAGCACAATTTAATAAATCGAAAACTTAATATGATAGAGTGTACAGTGATCATGAAAGCAGTTGGAAGAGAGAGAGGGGATCAATCTATGTATGTAAAAGAACACAGATGTCACAAGAATTGGAACGTTGTGAGACGTATTGGTTCTTCCTTGGGACGAATCGGAACATATTTGTAGCAGCGTCTTCTATCAATATGGCGACATAGCTCATGTTTGTTGAATGAAGCCGGCGTGTGTTATCGCAAGAAAAATGTGATTTTCTTTAAAAAAGTAGTGACAAGTTAGTCAAAATGTAAAGTAAATGTACTTTGGAGGTGACGTGATTAAAAATATTAAACTGATCATGTAAAATTGGTTGTTTATCGACGGATATTCTTTCGATGTGCTTTGTTGGAACTAGCGTGGGGTAGGCCTCGGAAGTGAATTGAATTTACCACAAAAATCCTAGGTAAAAAACAGTGCGACGAATAAAACAAGTGAAACTGTAAGTAGAAATGGCCATTGGACATATTTTTTGTCTGCAGGTATTAGAATTTTTCAATTTATAAAAAAGCTAACTTCATTTAATTTCTATTGCGTCATTACTTAAGATATGGTTCAGGAGACTTTGTGAAATTGTAAATAATTTCTTGACTTGTTTGTACATATGTATCACTATGTTTATGTTTCTTAATTGCTGTAAATATCCATTTTTGATCATGTTCGAGTAAATAATTGTTGTCTTGCCGCAATGCCTTGAATTTCTTTATATAGCCACGTGTGTCCATTTAGTCACTACTTTAATTAGCCAGGTTCTCACCCCTAAGAAAATAGAGTTAATTAACAAGTATCTTTCAGTGATTAGTAATTATAAATAAATATATGCAAACAGAGCATAAGTGGGGTTATATGTGGATTATCGCAAATTATCATGATTATTTTTTTTATTATTGAGATTATGGGAGTCAAATGAAGGTGATTTTTAAGGTGAGTTTAAGTAAGGTGAGTTTTAAGGTTATAATAATAAGATGAGTTGAAGTAAGGTGAAATATTTAATATTGTTCTACGTTGAAGTTGGAAGAAAGAGGTTATGGAGAGTTAAGGTGGGTGATGATTATTATTGTAGTGAGGCAATAGGCCTAGGAGGTGTATAAGCAATTTTAAGTGGTACATGAGCGACGATTTTTTTGTTTTTTTAAGGTAAATAGGTAAAGGAGGTGTTGAAGAGATATTAATGGTTATTAGATAATCCACATATAGCATTTTTATTTTGATTCAAGACATATTTTTTTTTATTTTTGAACTTTTTACCGAACCCCATTTTTTTTAACACAGTATAATATAACTATTATTTTATTTTTTTGTAACCATAAGTTACAAAATGGCTTTCCCAACGTGGGGCTGAATAGCAAAAGAAGCTATATTATTTTAATTCTTGTAACTATAAGTTACAGCTTATACAATACCACAAGTTCACAACTTGGAAATGGAAAACCATTTTTTTGTTATAGGATTAAAAATAAACAAAACATATTATTAGATAGAGATAAGCATATTGTACTTTATACAAATTTTATTTCATATCAAAAACACATGTAACGTGGTACTATTTTGATAAAATAAAAGAGTTAAGATGAGAGGGAAATAAGCCATTTGTTTATTTAAGGGCACCATTTGTTTAAATTCTTCAATTACAGTGTCCAGATCAGTATTTGCAGTGAGCTCTTGCTCGACAAATGGGATCAGAAGGTGTTGAAACGATCTTGCAGCATTGTTGACTGAAATTTTGAAAAACTCCTCTCACAACTGCAACTTGTCACTGTAGCAAATTTTCAAATAGCTTCTTAAACGTTGTTCCTCTGTTGTACTTGGACAGCCACTGCAGTACAAAGTTTAACATTGGACCAGATCTGTAACTTATAGAAGAATAAGGTTTTAGTAAAAAATAAACATAAATCTAAAGTAGCGGTAAAATAAAAACACTTACCTCGATCAGCATCTTTACTTTTCTTAAAAAAAAGATAAAATCAAAGACTTTTGTGAATATTTAGTGTTTTTTGGATCTCTTCATGTTTTAGTGCAGAGCGTAGACAACTGTAAACTGTTTCACAATGAAAATGACAATCAACTGACTACTGAACAAAGAACCTTCAATAAATGTTCAGTTTTTACTTTGCGAGTACAGTCTGCGATCAGGTTCTTTCGACAGTAATTCTAAACTTCCTCCAATTAACTTTCTTCTTAGTCTACATTACGAAATAAAGCTATGGTTTCAGTATGATTATTATGCTTGAAACTTAGTTATTTTAACACTCTAATAATTAATAGTGTCTAAGAGGCCCTTACTGAGAGCTTTCACTTCAGTAAGTTATATTTACGGTAATTCTCTTATAAAAAAAAATCTCGACCTATTTGGGGGTCAGAAATGAGATCAGCGCCCCCAAAAACACCCCGAGTACCAATTTTCATGGCTTTTCTTCCATTTTTACAGGTATCAAAAAAATTATTCACTTTTAAATGCACTCGCATTTCCGCTTTCTCACGAAACTGGTCGTATGTAGACTTTTTTCCTGGTATTTTACTGAACTCGACGCAGAAAACTGCCTCCAAATCGGAGCTGTAGGCAAAACTTATTTATTTTTCAGTACTTTGCCTGGTCTACACGTTTGCGTGTTTTCCATTTGGTTTGGGAAACAGAAAACATTGTTTTTTTGTTTGCTGAAACAAATTAAATGTTTGTCATTTGTTTGCGAACTGTTCGGAAACATTTAGAAAACTTTCGGAAAACATCGGAGAAACAAATGAGAAACAGGAAATCAATTGGAAAACTGTTTGCAAACAATGTTTCCGCAAAGATGTTTGTAAGTGGGGGCTAGGCTTAAGTTATAAAATGTTAACTTACTATGCCAATACAGAAGTTAATTTAAAATGAAGCTAAATATATTTCCAAACAAGACGGTAGTAAACAAAAAATATAAAAACAACAGCCCTGTCACATTAAGAAATTGGAAAAATTAAATATAGATGAAAGACGCAGCAGAGGAAATTTTAGGAAATGTGTATGTTGGAAATTTTAGAAGACACCGAAGAGGTCTTCTTAACATAGGATGGTTATGTAAATATGCTTGTGTTAGTTTTATAATATTATTCTATTCATTTATTGTACAGTAACACTGCAAAATGAATTTGTAATTATTTTTATTTTACTCTTGGGATATTGATTCTGATTTAGTTTCTTTGTTTTTTGCAAACGTTTGAAATCATTACTTTTTTATTTATTTATTATTTTAATCTACAATCAGTCAACAGACTATAATTAGATTAGATACAGTAAAAATGGCGTTATGAAGATAGTGGAGCCACCGCCCCGCAATTCTTCCTAGTCAGACAGCATGTCCTTCCGCTTCAGTCTTCTGACGGAACATGGCGTTAACAACAGCCTGGCAAGAGGGTTAGGATGTCCCGAAAAGCGATTCATGTGATTAATACTTCGACGAACAATTTCCTCTTGGATCGTTGGTATGTTCAGATAGTCATGGATCTCAGAGATGCGAGTATACCATGGAGGATTCAAAATAACTCGTAGAATGTTATTTTGGGCCCTCTGCATGCAATTGTATAGTGGACTTGCTTGCAGTGCCCCAAAGTTCGATGCCATAGGTCAAAATAGGTTTGAGGATTAAACAATAGACTAAAAGTTGGTTGTTAAGAGACAGAGCAGATTTTCTACCTAGGAGCCAAAGTAGGTTTCTAAAATAAAATGTCAATAACCATTTTTAAGTAGTCAAATTTATGATTTTGTAACCTACTGCCCGTAAAACCGCTTAGAGTTGTCACAATTGTACCATGTTTGGACTCATTTTGCGAGGAATAATACTTAGAGTCCAGTAATTGGGGTAAAATTATTCTAAAATAGACCTGAATCACAATTAGAAGTGGAACATTATACATACCTATATAATTTTAAAATACTTTTGGGAAGCCTAAAACGCGTTATTTTGCATTTTAATTTAAAACAATTTTCCATACCCCCCGGTTGTTGTAACCCCCCCCCCCCATGCCACCGTCCTGGTTACGCCTATGATTTCAACCGTGTCTTTGCGCTGTTTTTCGTAAGACGTGGATGGGATGGTTTACAAACAGCTAATTTTCTCTCCTTCGCCATACAAAACATTATCTCTCACAATGTAAACACAATTAAACCATCAGCAATGAAGGTACAGGTTGAATAAGAACACACATGTGATTGTAATGGCTTTATATATTGGCAGAAAAAACGTAAAAAAAAAGAATACTTAGGTACAAAACGATAAAACTAAATCATTAAAAAAAGTAACACATTATCTATTTTATCAGAAGATTAAATTAAAAATAATATTTGGCAGTATAAAATAAATTGTATACTAATATAATACAAAATAGTTGCAAGACAAAACGAGTAAATGTTTTGATTGCGTTTAATTGTACTGCTCGAAGTGATTATTGCAAGTGTTACAGGTCGCAGCAGAAAGCAGACAATGGCACAGTATATACGTCAGTCGTTACATCATAGTTAGAGTAATATCCATCGAATGTTTGCAGAGATATGGTTTACCTTATAGTTGGTGCTTGTGTAGAGATAAGGCATTTAGACACGGTATCCAAAATAACATCATCCGTATCTGTTATGTGATGGTTACATTTCAGACTATATCGTGAGGGTGTAAAAAGTAGTGAGCTCGAATACGTTTAAAATTGGGAACGACAAATTTTGTAATTTAGTAAAAGTACGTCTATCACAAGTTATGATTCAGATTTGGAATAAATTACACAACACAGTAAAACTCCAAATATCCGAACTTCAACAATCCGAATCGCTATCAGAATTTCAGAAAAAAAATTAAGACGGGAACGTACTGCGATTCGCAAAATAACGACTCTGTTTACACGCGCTATTGTCGTTCCCTCTGCCTAGGGTAGGTGCCAGGTGTCAAACGGATTAATACAGTCAAACAGTTTACTTTGACCGAGATGTTCAGCAAGCAATGACATTCATTTATGTACATACGCTTAACTTGTAAAAGTGTTACCTTTTCATTTAGTTAATTAAAGACTCTTTTTATTTAAAAATACGGTAGTTTTGTTCTCCCATTTTCAACGTACAGTAATTAATTAGCCTTTTTGGGACTAACATAGTCTAAATCCTAATTCATGCTCAGAATAGGTTATTTCAAGCATGGGACAATGCGTCTGGCTTTGTATGCCTAGCGCTAGTGAGAGGTTTCTTTTACTCGTGATTTAGTGAAACAAAGTGAAATATATTTATAAAATAAGGTTTATTTTAACATTTTGAAGTATACAGTTCAATTCTATGATTCATTCTCTACAATTTGTTATAATCAAATTTAATTTTTGAATAAAGCATATATTCCTAATTCAATTTTCAAAATAGGCTTCGACAAAACCTAGTAAACGTGGTCAGGCAACATGATTTTATTCCCTCTATTTTCTACTGTTAGCTAGTACCTCCTATCGATAGTCGAAATAGTTCATTTTAAAGCTAACAGATTGTAGTAAATGCCGGTGACAGAATGATATTAGTCGCGTTGACGCGATGATAGTACTCGAACGTTAAAGTTATAAAACGTGTATACGCGACCGTAGTATGTGCACATAGTTTACTCCAGTCGCGTAAACGCAAAGCCAGTCCCGAAAAGGTTAAAATATTCACTTTTTTCTTAAAAAATCAATTATCCGAATTGGGTCCAGTCCCAATTGATTCGGATAGCTGGAGTCTTACTGTACTTTAATTCTGTTATGTTTTGTAAGTAGAAATATTCGTTAATACAAAAATGTACTCTACATTTATTAATTACTACATCTAAAATTTAGAAAAAAACCACTTGTGTTAGAGAGGTACTTTACAGAAAAACTACAGAGGTTCAAATTTAAAAAAAAAGTTATTAAAATTGTTCTTTTTCCATAGCACAAGAGTCTTTCGGTCACATAGCAAGCAAAGACTGTGGACTAGTGAAAACTACACCTTTACAAATTAAAAAATTTTCCAGGCAAAAAGCACAAACTTTTTCCTACGAGATAAACAGCCATGTTTTTCACCCGTATTCAAACCAGGAACCTTGAGCTTCCTAGTCAGGTACGCTAACCTCTTACTTTTTAATAATTGATTCAACACTTGCAGTGTTTGTGATATTTATCTATATTTGTTTTTTTTAAATCCTGTCATTCACACAAAAACTCTGTTCCTACTGCGCTTTGTTGCAGTTAAACATAGCACGAGTTTACAGTGTTGTGTCTTTACAGATTTTGGTGTAAGACATTTCAGCATGGCAGAGGGTTCTCCAAGTATATGGTGTTTTATCTGGTCAAAACCAATCTCCAAACTATGTAACGAACAAAATGCTCTGAAGCATAAAATGCTCTGCAAACACTCGCTGGATATTTGAAAATAAATTTACAAGAATAAAATACAACAGTGAAGAATAAATAAATAAAAAAACTTAAATAAATTCCTAAACATTACATAAATATGATAAAATCAAACAGTTTATGAGAACAAGACAAGAAACTTCACATAAATTATTAAGTTAAGGTCTAAATTGTGTGTGTACAAACACTCGTACACCTTTTCCATTAGTTTCTCGCCACATAGTACAAGTTCTTAGACATATTTATTGCTTCAAATATCTGAAAAATAAATTAAACAAAACCAGCAACGATTAAAATCATAAGAAATGCACATGTGGGTTCAAGGAATTTCACATACGTTAAAAATTCCTTAGGCAAAGCAGTACAATTTAACCCTTTTAGTGCCAACGTCCTCGTATACGGACGCCGAAATCAGTGTTGAAAAATGCCCAGGTCCGTATATAAGGACGTCTCAAAAAAAAATTACTACACTTTTATTTTTTGGCAAATTTAATTGATATTACACTAAAATATTCTTGAAGAAACGTAGATTACAGAAAAATATAGTTTTATATTAGTATTCAATAATACTAATTGATTGTAGCGAAGATAAAGAAGGCTTTGGGATTTGCGCGTCAGCTGGTCGGTATTTTACAATTAAATAAAAGGCAATTGCATAAAATAAAATTGTGTCAAATTTAGTTCTAAGCAATATTTTTTTAAAAAATATCAAATTATGTGAAAGATTAGGATTTTTATGCAGCTTTTTGACAAACGGCACCAAATGGCTTTGAATTTTGGTTCTGGCACTAAAAGGGTTAAACAAATATAATGGTAACAATTGTAAAACATTATCGACAGCGGAGACCGTTCAATAAGCCACTGTAATGTAAAAATTTACTACTAAGATTTTCTATTTTGTCACGCACATTTTTACTAAAGGACAGGAATTCCAGGACAGCCTGTATTTAGTATAGGGAATGTAAAGTGATAGAAAAACATTGAAATTCTTCACAACTTTATAGAACGGGTAGGCTTCACATTTTTTGACTGATATTGTAAAAGATTTTAAAATTTGTGTATCGATTTCTCAAGAACCACTTAATAGATTTTTTGTAGATCTAGTTGAATTTTAAATGGTTTCTAATACGCAAAGTACAGTTATATCACACTCGTAGAGAATATTACAACATATGGTTTTTTAAACGAGGTTTTGGTATTTGAAAATGGTCCAGAATACTTACAAAAGAAGTCAGGAGTATTTACAAAAAAAGAAATAAGTGTTTTTATTATCTGTTTTTGAATTAACGGCCTGTCTGTCCGATGTAAAACTTGCTGAAACTTACAAAGACGCACATTTAATAAAACGTCAACATATGCTGACCACAGGGTGAACTCCAACCACACAACGAAAGTCGTACAGGAAGACCTACAGATATTGAAGAAATGTAGAAAAGGCAAAAAAAATACGGAACCCAACATCCTCAACGATCAAGTTAATTTGGATACCATGCCATCATGAAGTTAGAAGCGCCTACAAGTTATGCGACTAACAGAGCTGGTGAACAGTGGGTCTACATCGTATCGGCAGTTCATGTTCAAGTCGGTCCGACAGTGGACATATTTTATGAACTTAACCATAACATAATACGTATTTCAACGACCCAGGAATGGTGAATGTTATTTAACAGTGTTTTTTAAATGTGAACTATGTGTGGTGTAATGTGAGAGTTTTGTTGTCTTCGACAATGACACTGTGATGTCGAAACCGCGGTCAGACGTGTCTAAGCAATAAGCGACTGTTTTGAAGGTCAGTAAACGAAAAGTTTGATAATAATTTAACAGTCCAGGAAGTAGGAATTATCAACATAGATACACTATTTTTAGGATTAAAAACAAATATTCGAACGATGATGTTTTTAAACAGAAATAAGTGTATAAATCAGTATTTAAAATTTTAACACTACGCTCAATGTATATTTTAAATGTCTTGTTTTTGTGTATAAACAGATGGACACTTTTTATGATGGTCAAAATGTTCATTGTTACAACACAAGGTTTAGGGAACATCTCCAGGAAGGAACCCATTCATAGACTGAAATTATATGAAAACACTCCTTATTATACGGGCTTAAAGTCGTACAATGGGTGAAGTGAATAAAAGTAATATTGAAAGAAGGTTATCTTACCAAAACGAATAGCGGGCCTAGTTCAGGTCACAACCTGCGACCTAAGGCTACAAGCCTTGGCTTGACGTTGGCGTCTTCTAATATAAATGGTGAATAATCGTTGCACGACCATTTTTATATGGGACACCGACAAGGCTTTTTAAAAATTAAATAATTGATCAGTTTCTTAATATTTGTAAATTTGATTTTACAGATACAAAAAACAATAGTAAAAAAGGTAAATAAAAATAAAAGTGAAAATATTTGTTTAAAATTTAAGCCCTTGCTCAGTATCAGCGTCCCACTTGCTTTTTGTATTGAAGTGAAATGCAGTAAATTTATTACTCGATGGCCCTTAAGGTGGGAGGATCTTCAAAATTCCGACTAACAAAAAGATTTTTCTTCCTATATACTTAAGACCATTTTCAATGCAAAAAATATAAATTAAGTTTAAAATTTCACCCCATTATATGAAAAATAAACATTTTTTGTGCCACAGTAGACTCTCAACAATCCGGACTAATGGGGCGGATGGCCTATCCGGATTTCCCGAAGTCAGGCATAAGTCGTCCGTGAGGCCGATAAGAGCGATGGAAAGCCGCACATACTATCGCCGCCGCGCCGTGCCGATACCCAACGGTACTTAAACACTCTGGCACATAAACTTATGGTACTGTAATAAGTAAAACATACTGGACTGCAATTAAGTAAAACACAGAAATGAAAAAAATTAAGTTTGTGAACAGTATTGAACGGTTTTAATAAAAAACAATCTACATTACTGTTACAAACACTTTAAATAAACAAAACAAACACAGAACGTAAAAACAACATTACAAGTTGGAAATTTATGTATAACTTAAGGAATGAAAATTTAATCCTAGAGATTTATTGCAGCGACTGAAAAAAGGACGTACAACTAATGTAACTAACACATCCGCGCGGAAACGGTGACTGCCTAGTGAATCATAAACGACATCAATTTCGTTGCAAAAATGGAGCGCCCGAAGGTACAAAATCACTGGAGTAATCGCGTGGGTTTTACCGATTTTTATATAAAAAAAAACCCCGAAAGCGGTCCGGAATTTCCGGAGTCCGGATTTTCGTGATCCGGATTTATGAGAGTCTACTGTACTAAGTTTGTGTGAAATTGTTATCTTCTACTTAGGCATATGTACATATGTAAGTATTAATGCATTATAGGCTTGTTTAATTTGTTTAGTTTATTCCTTAAACTTTTGTAGCAAGTAGTTTTTTTAAAATTTTAGGATTAAACTAAATTAATTTCAGTAATTTTGAAATATCTACGGAACCCTACATCGATACTTCTCTGGAAGGTTGAAATTAATTTTCTTTATATAGTTAAAACATGGTTAGTAATTGATTCTTCACCCAAATAAATATTTGTGTACATAATCTGTACCACAACAAAAATTATATTGTAATTTATACTCAACCATAATAAAACAACTGTTAAGGGGTAAATCAGATCCAAGATAAATACAAGTAAGATAAACAAAGATTTTAAACAGTCAGTCAAGAGGGATGCTTAGCCATTTTCAATACTTGCTAGACAGGGAAAATTATTTGACAAATTTAAAATACAGTGTAATTAAACTTAATAAATATTTAATTTAAACATGGTTCAGAACAGAAATTACCACAGACAATACACGTGTCCGTTAAAGCTTAAAACCCGTCTCATTTGACTTTCTTTAAAGCTATACACTGCAAACACTGTAAATTGTTTTCACGCTTTAGTTGGAACATACGCACATCTAAAAATAAATTTAAAGTTTTTAATAACAAACATGCGAAGAAGTTAGCACTCAGGAAGAAACGTATTTAAAAGGTCAGATTTTTATAAACCTAGTTGACTTTAACTGATAGTATTGTAGGTGAGCGCAATACACTGGAAATGATAAAGCGGACAGTTTGAGAAAGAAGTACCCATACTCTCGGATGTACAAAACTCCTAACTTTGAACAGCAAAAATATAATTAAATAATCAATAAAGAAAAAACAATTGCTGATGAAAAAGTTTGGAAAGACTGAAAGTAACCGAGGTAAAAAAAAACCAAGACAAGCACAATGGCTTACTTCCTTATAAACATTGGACACGACTACTTGCTTTCCAACTGAAAAACCATAGCAAACGGGTCAGGAGAATGTTGTTGTGGTTTGTTGTAATCCCAACTCAGGACTGGGCAGAGAAAATTCTTCCACTGCAAGAAATGAGTTGAATAGCTCCAAGGAAAATTACACAAATCTATAAGGATACGCGAAAGCTGTGGAAGCTGTTACTCCGGATACGAAAGAGATGCTGGGAGTCTTCTGCTGACCTGTAAAAAAAACCTAGACAAAGAAGACCAATGTTAGATTTTGAGCTTTTTAGCATAGCAGAAAGAGAGGCAGACATGGAAGATACACTTGGGATGGATGTTCAATAGGCCTAGTCCATCATAGACTGTAGCATCATCGAAGGAAAAGGTGCAAGAAGACTGGAGGATACTTGTCAGACGTCCATGGATTGTTGCACTATTGGAGTAAGGTGAACTTGAAGGACCTATTAAAAATACAGGAGGACAGTTGTCCGGTAGGCAAAGTTCTCCATGGATTGTAGCACTATTACAGGAACAGGTGAAGGTGGAGGATCAACTATGAAGAGTGAAGGGTGGTTGTCCCACAGGCCAAATTCTCCTTGGACTGAAGCACTATCGAAAGAAGAGGTGAAGGTGGAGGATCAGGCAAGAAGACTGGAAGTTTGTTCTCCGCTAGGCCAAATTCTCCTGGACTGTAGCGCTATCGAAAGAAGAGATGAAGGTGGAGGATCAGCCAAGAAGACTGGAGGTTTTTTCTCCTCGGACTGTAGGGCTATCGAAAGAAAAGGTGAAGGTGGTGGATCAGCCAAGAAGACTGGAAGTTTGTTCTCTGCTAGGAGAAATTCTCCTCGGACTGTAGTGCTATCAAAAAAATAGATTAAGGTGGAGTATCAGCCAAGAAAACTGGAGGATTGTTCTCCGCTAGGCCAAATTCTCCTGGACTGTAGCACTATCAAAAGAATAGATGAAGGTGGAGGATCTGGCAAGAAGACTGGAGGTTTGTTCTCAGCTAGGCCAAATTCTCCTGGACTGTAGTGCTATCAAAAGAAGAGATGAAGGTGGAGGATCAGCCAAGAAGACTGGAGGATTGTTCTCCGCTAGGAGAAATTCCCCTTGGACTGTAGCACTATCGGAGTAAGAGGTGAAGGTAGAAAATCGATCTAGAAGACTGGGAGATGGTTGTCCACTATAATTTATAGAAATTTCCTTTTACACACCAGTACCCAATCAATGTATCAACAAAGCAAGGTGTCTGACTAAAAACTCATGAACTTCAGTAATTTCATGTCTATTGGTTCAATTACATAGACAAGATGTTTGTATGGTTTTGAAAATATGTTTCTTTCCAATGAGCTGAACTTTCAACTTCATAAGTTAAATACTGTTTTTTTTTTTCAAAGTAATTTTATTCTTTATCAATCTGTTTTTATGTCATGTTATGGTTTCCATCCACGCCTTTAAACCAGTTCACACATTGCAGTCTGTGCAATTACATTTCTCAGCCTGTATTACATTACCTACAGCAAATGTGATTTTACAAAACAGTATTACTTAAATTAATATTTCAAAACAAAAAATTACTGTTTTGTGAGAAAAAAATACTCGTTAAGAATAATGACTATAAATATTGCAATTTGATCTTTCATAATAAATATACAGTTACATATATAGCTTTTTACGTGCATTAAATTATAAAATACAGAAGTTCAACTATATTTGATGTATACTACAATGATTATATACCAGTCACATGAACCCGCACTCTAGACTAGTATCACCCACATATTGCTTCCAGCTTACTTATTTCCAGAAGCTCTAACTGTAACAAATAACAAACAATTCATTATTGTGTTAGTATTAAATCCCCGTGAAAAATCACAAGCGGATTAATTAGATACACATCAGAAATACATCATTCAACAAAATACTATTATTTTAAAACAACACACTTTATCTAGGCCTACCTAACTAATGATGGCAAATGTCCGAACAAGTAATTATAATAAAATTCAACATCAATCATTAACAAACAATAACTTCAAACAGAGAATACCTAACTATGCTGACAAAGATTTTTAACTTGGTAAATGTGTACAATTATAAGGATTATAAGACTGTATGAATATTTGTTAAAATTTTTTATTTATGTATGTTATTATATATTTAAAGAAAGATAAAAATATTATCTTTTAATTGCTTTTTATTTCATATTGATAGATCAAATGATTTAGAAGTTATTAATACATGACTTATATTTATTAAAGTTGTAAACATAGCCCGAAAGGTATAATCTATGCTAGGTTTGTGTATTACACATGATGGGTGAAATCAGCTGTTTAGATGTAGGAATGTTTCCTAAGATAAGGGAATATGTATCTTTTCTTTAAATTTGTATAAAAAATATATTGATGATAAAAGGTTGAATTTATATATAGTTTATAACCTCAAAGCAAATATTATAACGTAGATTATAGCATACATTAGTTTTTTTAGCTCATATTTTAAAAAAAAATCAATTTCACAAGACATTATAATGATTGAAGTTGTTAACATAACCTCAAACTATAATATACACTGGGTTTACAGATGATGGGTGAAATCAGCTGTTATATTAAATGTTACTAACGCTCGTACACTCGCTTTTATAGGAGTTGATCAGGTCTGTAAGTACTTGAGTGGTAAAATTTGGTGAAGATTTACCTAATGCACTCCTGTAACAGGTACTTGCGTATTGTTATTTTCGCATAATAACTTCGACCAAGTTAATGTTTGATGGTACCCGTACCGTAACAATTTGTAAAGTCTAGTACGCTTTCAGGAATGAATGGTATAACCATTTTCAAAATGGCCGAATTAAAGTTGAGTGTGACCAGCGTTTAACCCTTTAAGGCTCGGCAGACCCAGCCACCATCTTGAATTTCAACTAACGTAATGCAACGGCCACCCCTATACGCGGCCCACCTTCTCGCTTCGCTTACT
>JAGFPH010007539.1:48411-64539 GCA_018207615.1 Philaenus spumarius | reverse complement strand
TATTATATCAATAAATATATTACACTATGTATTTCTTATGGGGATTTTTAGTAGCTTTGACCCCCAAACCTCTCCTAAAATTTAGATTTTTTTAAAAAAACCATTTCTTAGTGAGTACTAAGGGCCCTAGAGGAAGCTACATACCAAATTTCATACCAATCCGTTCGATGGTTTTTTGTAGTAACTTTGACCCCCCAAACCTCCCTAAAATTTCGAATTTTTTGAAAAACTTTCTTAGCGAGCACCTATGGCCCTAGGGGAAGTTACATCCCAAATTTTATTCCAATCCGTTCGATGGTTTTAGAGAAATCGTGATTTTGTAACTTTGACCCCCCAAACTCCCCTAAAATTTCGAATTTTTTAAAAACATTTCTTAGCGAGCATCTATGGCCCTGGCGGAAGCTACATACCAAATTTCATTCCAATCCGTTCGGTAGGTTTTGAGAAATCGTGATTCAGTAACTTTGACCCCCCAAAACCCCCCCTAAAATTTCGAATTTTCGGAAACTCTTTCTTAGTGCGCGTCCAGAGCCTATAAAGAGTATTAGTGCCAAATTTCATGTTTGTAGGCCTCGTGGTTTTGGAGAAACTGTGATGAGTCAATGGTATTTGGCTTTTATAAGTATAGATTTACAGATGGGATGCAGTGAACGATCAAATTATAAATGGTCTTCGAGATCAGCCTAGATAAAAAATTGTGAATATTTCTCCTGAAACAGATCTGTATGTTTGTTGCTAGAAATCTATAATTCGTGGCACTCTACTGGGCTTTCAGTATATGGGAAACGAGAGCAAAGCCAAGCGTAAGAACGGAATCATCATCAACAACCTGGACGTGATCTCTTTGGATGTGTTCCCGCCGGCTCCAATGTACACGGCGTCCAAGTACGGAGCTCTGGGGGCCACACGGGCCTTGGCAGTAAGTATCTCAAATTACATTAGACACCCCTCCGCTATACAGCACCTGAGTAATCCGCGACGTATAATTTAAAAGTATATTTTTTAGTGGGAATGTTACGCAAACCTTCCTTTAGGAGTTACGGCTGTTTGAATATGAATTTGATACGTTCTAATTAGCTGTCACTGCTAAACTAACCGTAGAAACTAATAATACAACTTTCTTGACATTCATATTTAGCTGTCATTTCATTATTAGTTTGGAGTTTGAAATGTTTGTATAAAGGCTCCAGCAGGAGTGAAATAATATTTCCGAGTTGACTTGTTAAATAAAATATAAAGAATAAAATGTGTTTTGTTTTTTTGTGATTCATGTTTTTGTGTTGGGACTAAATGTTTTTGACGATCTCATGTAAGGATTGCATGATTTTGATGATTAAGGATCTCATCATACATTCGATTGCATGATTTTGGTCCGAGTCACAGATAATTAATACTAATTATTTACCTTAAGGGTCTTGTGACTCCTTGACGTTTAGTTTAAGACGACATGTTTCGGAGCCGTAACTCCATCATCTGGTCATCCCTCTGGTGAATTCGTCGAACGTTAAAATTTTTTAAACACATACACTAACACACAAGTCACAGTTCGTCACACAAATAAATACAAGAAATAAGCCGCATCTCAACGTCCGGTCAGTGTAATGCAGTGCAGCCTACTGATCGTTATCTCTGTACGTTTTATGCAAATGGTTGTTAGCCGTGTCATACAAATAGTGGGAGTTGAACGTAAATTTGTAGTTCAATACGTCATCTGTTTTTTTTTAATGATTTACATATTTCAAACTCCTCTATAGCATTCATTATTCTTCCTTTTGTACATGTGTCTATTGATTAACGTGTCTATAGTTATAGTATTGTACCCGTTTGCCACAGCTATATGTTTAATGATATTAATTTTGCTTTGGTAATCATCCTTGTTCATAGGTACCGTGATAAGTCTGTCGACAAAACTATGACAATAGATATATAACTATAGACAAGTTAATCAATGTATATCAAGAAAAAGAACACGAAACGCTCTGAGAATGACACTACCATAAAAAACAGCTATATTTCTTCAGAATATACTAAATATTTACCCAATATCTTACAAAACGTTTTCAAGAAACATAATATAACCATATCATTCCGTACTAATAATAACTTATATGCTTCGTTAAAACCAAAAATTATAACCCCAATAGAAGAAAGGTCCGGAGTATACAGAATTAATTGCCAGGATTGTGACAAACATTATATCGGTCAAACAGGGAAAACGTTTAAGGAACATTATAAAGAACATCTCCCTAACAAGAGCTCTGTTATCAGTAGGTCTAATTATGCACGTCACCTCATTGAATCGAAATTATCGGATCATAAGCCGGGAGACTTCAACTCAAAAGTAGAAGCCTCATACACGTGTACAAAAGGAAGAATAATGAATGCAATAGAGGAGTTTGAAATATATTAAAAACATTAAAAAAAAACCAGATGACGTATTAAACGACAAACTTACGTTAAACTCCCACTATTTGTACGACACGGCTATCAACCACTTGTATAAAACATACAGAGATAACGATCAGTAGGCTGCACTGCATTATACTGACCAGACGTTGAGATGCGGCTTATTTCTTGTATTTACTTCTGTGACTTGTGTGTTAGTGTGTGTTTAAAAAATTTTAATGTTTTTATTGTTCGACGAACTCACCAGAGGGATGACCAGATGATGGAGTTACGGCTCCGAAACATGTCGTCTTAAACTAAACGACAAGGAGTCACAAGACGGACTTACAGTAAGGTAAATAATAAGATACATTGGATTGGATATAAGAGCGATCAGATGCCGTACATACATAGCCAGCTGTTAAAATTCTCCAATCCGTGAGCTAACATGTTGAACTTAAACTGTGAATTGATGACATTAGTGATTGGTCTTCTTGCAACTAGCAACTGCATTGCATGATATTGCTGAGATTGATTTGCAATAAACTAACACACACTAACGAACAAAGTCAGCAAATCCCTACGAGATGGTACTCTTTCCTCAATTGGAATAAGCTGGACCACTGAACTATATTTGGCGGCAAGATGATACACTGCCTCACTGGTACAACTCGGTACGCGGTTGTTTAAACGACGTTGAATCCAACCGCTGGATTGGCCGGATGACAGATTTGTTTTGCATGGCCTCCAAGTTCACCCAATCTGACGCCATATGATTTTTACTTTTGGGGGTTGATAAAGGAGCATGTGTGTGTGTCCGCCACCAGCTGACCTACCCGACTTAAGGATTGAAACAGTTGAACAAGGTTTGGGACAAACTCTGTTGTCGACACGATGTGTGCGGTGTGAGGAATGGTACTCATATTTGTGGAAAAAACTGTTTGAGTCGCATTTAATGTATTATGTTATAATTGTGTAAGTTAAATGGAATAAACACTACAAAGCCTTAAAATTCCGATATTCATTTTGAAATAACCGTTACGTTTATAAAAAATCGGTCACGTGTTAGTGTATAGTGTTTAAACACTCAAAATATTTATTAAGACCACATTATGTAATGTAAACCGTTGTTCCAGGCCGACTACCACTACAAGAGGACTGGAGTACGAGTGGTGGGCGTTCTTTGCGGACCTACAGCCACGAAACTCATTGGCGAAGCTATGGAGAAAAAGGCTTACGACGAGAAATGGGGCAAAGACATGTTCGAAATGTTCAACGCCAAAACATTACAAAAGTACGGTAACTCATTTACAAAATTACTTTATTTGCCCGACCATTTCAAGTTATTTAATTTGTAGTTAGCAAAATATGCGTAAGTTTTTGATGTCCCTAATAGTTATGGACTGAAAGCTGTAAAAGTAAAAACAATTTTTGAAAAAACAAATAATTAGAAAATTTTTTGCTTCCATTAATAATGCTTCTGATTCCATATCCCTAACCATGGAAAACAAAGCAAATAATAAATTAACTTTTCTCTATGTGTGTGTTGAGAGAGATAGGGATGTCCTAAAAACATCAGTCTATAGAAAGAATACACACACCGGTCGTTACTTAAACTATGACTCTAATCATCCTAATTCCATCAAAGAAGGAATAGTCCATTCCTTACTTGATAGAGCCTATAAAATTTGTTCTGATAATAATAGTTTAAACAGCGAACTTGCTCGTATTGAGCAGGATTTAAGTTCTAACGGATATCCTCAGTCCATTATTTCTAAATGTAAAAGAGCGAAAAATAACAAAAAGAAAGAGGAGTCCAAAGATGAGAATAAACCTCTAGCGTACATGACAATCCTATATGCCCCAGAAAATATAGAATTTGTACTGCTTTTAAAACAAAAAACACTGTTACATAGACAACATCTCGTCCAAACTAAACCTAAAAATGGCACACAGGACTCTAAAAACTGTATTTACAGTATTAAATGTGAATGTGATAGGCAATATATTGGCGAGACAAAAAGACCTTTAAGCATTAGAATAAAAGAACACAAAAATAATGTAGGGTTAGGCCTAGTCGATAAATCGAAAATTGCAGAACATATATGGTCCAAAAATCACAAATTCAATTGGGAAGAGGCAAAAGTCATACACCGGGAAAGTAATCTTTACATACGTAAAATAATTGAAGCCTCATATATAAAACTAGCGGACAACCCTATCAGCCAAACAAGCATTGAAGTAAGGCCACTATGGCTCCCATTATTAAAAAAAGAACTAAAACTTGATTATAATAACAATATTAATAATAAAACAGAAATGTTACCGACTAATAAAAATGCTGAATTTTTACCAGTAGAATCACCACGTGGTGTTATAACCCGTTCCCGTGCGAAACAGTTGAACTATATGAAACAATAGGGAACTACCCCTTCCTGTGGCCACGCCTTAATACTCTGGCCAGTTGTCAGTCTCACTCCATCTTGTCAACTAGACGCTTGCCATCAATTGCGTGTACTTAGTGTTTGAATTGTGTTGTGTCTGTGGTTGGTGTGTTTGACTTCTCAGTCTTAGCTCTGAGATGTATCACGTAGATATTTAAGGTTAGTAATAATTTGTAGTTTTACTTTGTTCACCCTTAGTTGCCTGGGTTTATGTACCGTTAGTTTTAGTCACTTGAGAACGGGAATTGATTTGTATTCCCGAAACGTAGTGTTTGATTATTTAACACACAAATGATGGCAAATGTCCGAACAAGTAATTATAATAAAATTCAACATCCATCATTAACTACCAATAACTTCAAACAGAGAAATTAATCTAGTTTAACTATTTAACTTACTCAGTTATGGGCGAGTGAAGTTCTGTTAATTTATTTGTGTGATTTCTTAATGTTTACACGCATGTTATGTTTGTTTTTTCTAGGCCTATAGCCGTTGGCCGTGGAATCGTCTATGTGATAAAGTACGCACCTCACAATACGCTGTGGACCGTAGAGAACGAACAGCTGTATCAAACAATAATACCGAACAGAGAAAGGTTTAACATCAAAGTAACACAACTGTGATCCTTCCACTTACTATGTAGAATATGTCATCAAATGTGGAAATAATAATGTTTATAAACTGTATTGTTTTTGACCTTGTAAGCCTACTTTCTTGTCACATACATTTAACGGTAAAAAATATATATGTTTTTGTGTGTATCTACTTGATGATCAGTAACGTGTACGCAGGGGTTTAGTTACAAGGAGAGTCAAGAAAGTATTTTCCAAAACTTCACCAGGCTGTTCTGTAGGTGAGAATAAGAAAAGTTTTAATATGCATAAATCCATTATTTTCGAATTATTAGCGGTTTTATATTTTTACTAAAAACTTTATATCTTTGGAAATACAAAAGATATTGAGCTTAAATTTGGTGTAGGCCTACATATTTGTTATGTAACCTTTTACCCATATATACAAAAAAAAAGAAAGTTATTTTGTGTATTTAAAAAAATGGCGGCCATTTAAAATCTTAGTACAAACATCTCTAAAACACCTTATGTTACAAAAAAACCTTCGCAATCCTCCTCTCTCAAAGTTTTAGTGTTTTTGTTGTAAAAATATTTGTCAATTTAAAACTTAGTAACTTTTGCGGAGTCTAAACTAAAACACTCTATAGGTAAGTCTTATATCTTATGTTATCACTGTCGCTCAAAATTAATCATTGTACTAGCCTAATAATTGTGACAGGAAGCCTCCACCTTATATAACAATAACCATTGGATCTATGTTGATAGTGGTCATGCTAAATAATGGCTTGTACACAAACAATAGCTGATGTCACAGTTTATAGTTAAAGCCAGCTTGAGGCTAAATGTTCAAACCTAAGTCAGTCTGTTAGTAACCTTGGTCAGGCTATATACCACACAGGGTAGATGCGCTTGACTTTACCTTCCAATGCAGTAGTTATAAATATGGGACCAGCAGAGATCGAGTTGATTCAATAAACGATGTTAAATCCACTACTCGTTTACCGCCTTATTTGATGGACCACCACCATCCTGACGACAATGCCTGTAAATCCGAAAGGGGACCAACGGCACACCCGAAAATGGAGTCGCAAGATCGCAAGGGAACCGCAGGGGTGAACTAGACAAGGGCTGCACCACATCATTAGGATTTTTGTTTAAATCCGATATATTGTCAGAAATAAAATTAATGAACAACAATCTTTCACAGGAGTCTTCAGTAAAACAGACTCATTAGTTTTCATAAAATTTAATTGCAGCATAAAAACATATTTTACGGGGTGTATACAGATTTAATGTTATCTAATCACTTAAATGCATGATTTTTTCTTTTTACTTAAAAATGTGTGAAAATGCGTATTTTTATGGTTTATTGAAGAGAAAAATAGTATTTTTTTTATTTAATCCATTTTTGCATAAATCACATTTTTCACTTGTTGCTTATAAGCAACTACACGGGCTAGTAGTAAAATGTCCACTTAATATTTTCTACACAAAGCATAGGTAAGAAAACAATGTAATTTAGTATAAAACTAATTAAAAAAGATTTTACTCATTAAAAATACATAAACATTGGTATAATAAAATACATAAGGATAAAAATACATAATTTAATTTGAATTATGATATACAAAATTACACGTGACTTTTTTTGAAACTTTTTTGTAGTAAACAACAAAAATAAATAGATAAAATAAAATCTGAACACAAAATCTCACAGCAAATACGTTTACTAACTTCAAACGCGTTTCAGCGACAATGTCACCATCCTCAGTGATGCACGGGCTACAGTAACCAAACTATAACTAACCTAACAGTGTGACAACGCACCTTATAAATACAAAACTAGACATACGTGGCCTACCCAGAAGGGGCATGTCACAAAACTATGCTAAGGCTTTAACCACCGCCTATCGTTATTCAAATAGCATAACAATAACAACATAACTTAAATCAAGTTACTAATCTAATATTAATATTAAACAAAACATAGTATTTAATAACATTAATAAAGAATTCTGTAAAGGACCAAATTTATTATTCACAACGGTATTGTGCGTTGTCACACTGTTCTATAGTTTGGTTACACTGTAGCCCATGCATCACTGAGGATGGCGACATTGTCGTTGAAAAGCGTTTGAAGTTAGTAAACGTATTTGTTGTAAGATTTTGTGTTAAGGTTTTATTTTATCTAGTTACTTACCCACAAGTAAAGCTCATTAGTTATTTATTTAACAAAAGTAAAACCTGTACACCCTACCATCTTGCACCTGTTTCCCTTGGTATCACATACATACAGGCCAGTGGTCAGTTATGTCTTGGACAACATGAAGGAAACAAGATAAGGTTAGCAGAACACAAGTTTTAGGTTAGGATCAGCTGTTTAATATTCTTGTCTGTGACAAATAAAACCCAACATCTTTTCTATTCCTTTAATAATAGTATTGGATAAAGTCAGTGTTGCTGCTGATAGGCTAGATTATGCATTAAAGGGATATCCATAACTTTAAAATGGACTTGACAAATTTTAATGTGGAAAATAGAGACAAACTTTCCTTCTTTATGATTTGCCCTTTCGACGAGTGCCCTATTTACCTTTATTTCTGAAACAAAGTAAATTATGTTACAATATATATTACTTTTATATAGTCAAATGATATAAAATCTAAACTATTAACTGTAAATATCCAACAACACCAATCATTCAATAAAAACATGTTAACGGCAACTAAAATTTCAATAAATAAGACAAGCATTCTTTGTAATTGTACTTGAAACATTAAGTGTCCGGTTTTACAGCATCAGTTTCTTGCCCGTTTACTGGTTTCGCAGCGTTCACCAACACATACATCTCTTTTTCCACAGCCGTTCCTTTTTTGTAATAATACTTCCTGATCAACGGTGATATCAAATCCGGGTTAACATCTTTGGGGTCCGTAGGTCCTGTAAGTTGACTGACTATGAGACCTACTACCACCACAATACCACAACCAACACCGACGATGAGCATGAAGCTAAGGCGGAAGAGGATAAAGACATCTTCATTGTGATCTGAAGTTCTAAAAATGAAAAAAAACCCATTTATTTAGTAAAGTTAAATTTACAATACTTTGCTTAAAACCTAAACAAAAACATCTTCATTATAAAACAAAAACTATTGATAAAACAGCTGTTCGGATAAAAAGCTTAGCAACATATGTTTGTTTACATTTATTACCATAGCAACCAACTTAACAAATTTAGAATTAGTTTATTATTCTTCACAACCAACAGCTTTTTTAAGTTAAATTAACAAACTAGTGCAAACATAAACAAAAATCAACGAAAATGCTCCTCCTACTGTATTATAATTGAACTCAAACATCGGTTGATACAAATTATAAATAAAACACCTCATTTGGATCAAATACTTTTAGGTTAGGCCTACAATAAACCGAAACAAGTTTATTTGCAACCATTTTGGCAAATTTAGAATCAGGTATTATTCTTCACAATTAATCAACCATTTTTTTAGATTAGGTAAAAGCAAACAAAAAGCTTACTGTATTATAAGTCAAACTTCTGGTGATACATATTAAATTGTTTACTTTAGTTGATAATATCAAAATTTATTTGAAATGTTGATTATTGATACCTGGGCAACCAAGCATTACTCAGTATTTTTTTTTTTTTTAGGAAAATGTATGTAGGCTAAATACAAATTGCATACTGAATAAATATGAATATTTTTCGAATTTACGTACATATGAACTGTTTATCCTATACTCTAATACGAAATAAAAATACTTCTACAGATGTCGTTCTCTACAAAAACCTACCTTAAAGGTTAGAAATTAAAAAAAAAATTTAAGCTTGAAATCAGCTGATAATGGAAATAATAGAGGAAACAGCTGATTACTGTTATTATTACAGTCAATAAACATATGTAATGATTTTAAACTCCATAAGCCCAATGTTAAAAATTTTCAATTTTCAAATGAGTTGTTTAGAAAAATACGAGTTTTCCTGAGGTAGTGGTTTTCACCAATCGATTTTTTAGACCCAAAAGCCTCTACTTTCATCAAAATCCTTCCGCTGGATCTCGAGATTGCTCGTACAAACAAACAGAGATTGCTCGTATTACAGTATAGGATACAATACATAAAAAATAAAAATTCTACTAACATAAAATAAAGTTCTAGAGAAATTTGTTATAAATTACTTAAAAAACGATAATAACATGCTGAAATTAGAACATTTATTTGTGACCCATGTTGACATGTTTCCATAATACATTGTTAAAATTTGGGAAGTATTCAACTGATTTTGATCAAAATTATGCTAAACCCTTTATAAATGTCATACCTCTACAAGTTATAAAAAACTGTAAGAAAATATAATAATTGGTTCTAAAATTATAAACCAACAGATAGAAAGAGATAAGTTGTATTTTTATGGTATAGAAAATGTTATTTTTAAACTAACGCACACTTTGTATGATTTATTATTTCCAATAATACTGTGCTACTGTATTTTCTTTTTCAAAATATGAACTATTTTGAATGTAAAGCAGTCTCATTAAATATGACTGCAATAAAGTAATTTATTTTACGTACAAACAGACATTGCTTGTATTAGAGTATAGGATTAGGAGTGGTTGTTTCAATTTCGCTCTCTGACTTACATTAGCCATGTATAGGTCACACCGTTCAGTCGTAATTTCCGTGAAAGTATCAGAATATACAATCATTTGTTTGCATTGGCTTTGCTATGGGTCGCCGCCAGGGTTGGTGAGCGAAGCAGGGGTGGAGCCACTAGTTAATTTATATTCTAACCGGCTATAACGACTTCTATTGAAGTTTTTACTTAACTATTGAAATGAAATGTTGCAAAATAATCGAAAGCTGAAAAACAGATACCTAGTTTCATTCTTTCAGCTTTATAACGAATCAACCACTGTTTGCTTTACTGCCTCCCTCTTACCACAAAAGTCTGGGTATCTCAAATACACAATGTTACAATATTATGACACTGGTATACTAACTGTGTGACTTGTATATGTGATACATTGAAAGGGCAGTTGTCTATAGTAGTGTTAATGATTTTATGAGTCAAATCTCCTTGCATTTGCTTTATCTGGCTCCCAAACACAATCCAGGCCATGATCACTAGACTGCTTATGCCACCGTACAGGGCACCCTGCAAATAACACATACAACATACTAATTAATGGCACTAACGTTCAAAACAATTAATTTTGTTCAGTGAAAAATATTTACAATTAGATGACAAAATTACCAAATCTTAAAATGTAATTATCTAATGCGGTTAAATGTTTGATGTGTGTTCAGAACATAATGAAAAATGCGTGTAGGCCTAAGCTATGTACAAGTTTATGTGCGAGACAATATTCTTATATTATAAAGGGTGTTTGATATAAGTGTGCCAGCTGTTTCTCTTGAAATCTATAAGAGCTGTTACGCCATCGACCACCTGTGGCATTAAGAAGGAAGAAAAGTCACAGTGGATCGATTTTAAATTGGAGGTCGCAGCGTAACCACTCGAAAAGCCACAAAAACACCCTGTTCGCGATACTACATACAACGCCTTTAAACCTTAAAAAAAAAAACTAGCTCCTGTGGGAGAGTACACTTACAAAAACATACACATATATATATATATATTACATAGGCAACAAAACAAGATGAGGTTAGGTTATTGATCCTAAATAATGAAAAATATATAAATATTGACATGAGATTTTATTAAAATAGGCATTTGGTAATAGCAAAAAACATAGCAAAGAAAATATGTCTCAGATGAGACAGGTAAATTTAAATAATAAAAAAAAATCGTTGGCCAACTTGAAACAACCTTATGGGTATAAAAGTAGATTTAAAAAAAAAATCAAATTTCTATTTTATAGATCAAACAGGCATGCTACTATTCATTAATAGTACTTCTCTTAAACTACCACATGGTTTAATTATATAATTTGCCTCATCTCGTTTGAGATGAGAAATAAATAAATCACTGTCACTGCAAATACATTTGTTTAGATTTTGATGGAGTGTCTGTAGCTCCCAAACTTGAACCAGCAAAGCTAACAAAGAAAAACAATGCATAAGTAACTGATTTGCTTCAGTTTCTCACAAATTCAGACATGTAAACTAGCCAACTTAGTTTTGGTAAAAATGTTTTTGATATTTAGTGAGAATTACTGAAAATCTCATAAGCAAGCACACAAATTGTTAAATAGGCTTTACCTCAGCTGATATTGGTATATTATTACAGCATAAGGTGATGTTAATTTTGCTTCACAAACTTATAAAAGTGATGTTAAAAGATTTATAACTTTCAGATACATTGTTAAATTGTTTTAGCTTCAAACATGACTTATACAGCATTTAGCTCCTGTTTTCTTTTTTAAAATTAACACATTATTACAACAACCATGAGAAAATGATTTAGGTTTGCAAGACTGACAAGTTTGCATTAGCAAGGTAGAAAACTATTACATACAATAATTGTTAACTGGCATTACCCATGTAGAAAAATGTATTACTTTCAAAAGTTGTTAACTAGCTTTAGCAAAGTAGGAATATGTTACATGCAAATAATTGTTAACTAGTTTTAGCAAAGTAGAAATGTATTACTTTGAAATATTTAGGCTTTGTTTAAGATGAACACATTAAGAGTTAAATTGCTGAAAGCCATTTGTTACACTAAATGTTAATAAAATGAGAATTTATGGTAGCAATTTTTGCAAAATTCAGTTCACAAAATAATCTTTCAGGTTTGCAAGACGTAACCTAAACATGGCATAATTATAAAGAGTTTTAAACGTATACTCCTCTGTTAAAGAGCATTACTTTAATGTGAAATAAAATTAAAAACGCACCTGGTAGCAGTACGAAATTACTTTTCCAAAGCAGAAAGTATTTGCAGGAGGAAGTGCAGCATTTCAAGAGCTGCGTGTAGCGGCTAGGCTCGATGCAGATTGGATATTTTTAAAATGGCCGTTAAGACCGTTGAATAAAGACAGGCTTCGAGAAGGTTCCAAGCAGCTGATGGAATATCGCGATAAGCAACTCAAGGAGATAACGAGGTAAGGCAACAGTACTGCCTGGAGTAAAGATAAGGTTTGTCGTTGTGTCGCTAGATGGCGGGAGCTGCCGGTTTCGGAAAGATGGTAAAGAACAGAAAGTGAAATGTTTGGGAAAACGTTTCAGAGCTATTAAACAAAGTTAAATAGTAACTCTCCTGGTGTTTTAGTTCTGTTTAATTTGGTGACTTTAAAATATTTATCTTACCCGCTATTTCTCCAATAATGTGGACAACTTTCGAATTTTTTATAGAATACCCTATATTTTATGATGATTTTGGATTTAACAAGTTATTTTAATAATGTTTTGTTCTTGGTGTTTTTCTGATGCAACTACAAGGCTAACAACAGACGAGACACCGGTGTACGGGAAACTGTCCCGGTGTCCCAGCTTCTCGCGGGGAGAGACACCGTAGAGCCACAGAATCTGGTAGCGCGCTACTCAGTGTCTCATCTGTTGACACACATTTGATTGATAGTACATTTAGTGTCCCGTACACTAGTGTACCGTACACCGGTGTCTCGTCTGTTGTTAGCCTAACAGTCTAAAAGTTAGAGGGTATACAGTTTTTTTAAAACACACTATCTGAGCTGACGTTTGGTATAGAAATGTTTTGAACCAATGAAAACGATCTTAACACTATAAAGCATTTTTTAGACAAGCAAATAACTTTTTAAAATCAACAAAATACCCTTTTTGTTAATATTTTTTAAAAGCTTAATATAGCTGTTTTGATGGTCACTGTTCAAATTTTTGTTTAACGAAATCCCTTTGTTTATCTGGCTACAAATTCTTATTTTAAAGTACAGTTTTTAATGTTTTAATTATAGGCCTACACTAAAATGGCAGCCAACTTTTGAAGTTTGTATGAAACCCTTATGTTTTATGATGATTTTGGATTTTAGTGAATTCTGGATTGTAAATTAGCTGATATTAAACATCTGTTATCAACTTCATTTTTCATGTGCGGCAAATTTGTAATTTTGTCACTTAATTCCTTTGTATTAGGCTATGTTTAAAAAAAAATAACAAAAACCGTATTCGTTGATTTTAAAAAGTTATTTGTTAGTCTAAATAATGCTTTAAAGGCGTTAAGAGCGTTTTCATTGATTCAAAACTTTTCTACACCAAAATATCATCTGCTCAGATAGGGTGTCTTTAAGACGTTATGCCCCTTTAACTTTTAAACGGTTAGTTGTATCAAAAAAACACCAAGAACAAAAAAGTCTTAAAATAATTTGTAAAATCATCCTAAAATACAGGGTGTTCCATAAGAAATTCGAAAGTTGGCCGCCATATTGGAAAAATGGTGTGTAAGATAAAAATTAAAAAATCACAATCGAAAGTCGACCGCCGTATTGGAAAAATGGCGTATAAGATAAAAAATGTTAAAGTCACAAAATCAAACAGAACTAAATGTCCAGGAGAGTTGCTATATAACTTTTTTCAGCCACGATGGCCGTGGTTGTTAAGGGTTCAAAGCTTTATCAATAGTCATGGCAACCATCAATGGAAAAGTTCCGGGTTCAATTCCCATTGACCCCGAATAATTTTCTAAATGGTTTCTTAACAGACATCATTGGCTGTGGTTCGGATTCCACGTAAAACTGTAGGTCCCGCCTTCATTAGCCTTAAGTGCAAAACAGGAGGACGTTAAAAAAAAAATAATAATAATAATAACTTTTTTCAATAGCTCTTATGGATTTCAAGAGAAACAGCTGGCACACTTATATCAATCACCCTGTATAAATAACTACACGACACAGCTAGGCCTTAGTTAAGTTATAAATGTTCAAAAGCCTTTACCTTTGCAACTTGCAAAGCACGGGTACATAGCTAGTCACTTATACACTTGTAATACAGTTTTATAAATGTTGAACTTATTTTGTAAATAAAAAAAAACAAATAAAAAAGCTTCTTAACAGTTTGTTGGCATTTGGGTTGCAAAAGTTTTCAACCACTGTGCATATAACTTGGTAGTTTGTTACCTGTTTGTTTGCTGATGGGAAAAACATGCCTAAGGTAAAAAGTCCCAAACTGGCGCCCGACGAAAGGCCAGTGAAGCTCATGGTTATCTGAAACATTCATCAAACTGTCCTTTAATGACTGACTGATAACAGACATTTGAGTGATAATGATAAATATGAAATCAGCTGTTGTGTGTCTTACGGGAGGAATTTCCTCCCTCACATCACGAATAACTATTGTGTCTCGCCGAAAGGAATTGTTACTTTTCTTGAGGACGACTAAGATAGGTACTTTCTTCCCACACAACATTTTTCCTCCAGCTACAATTTTAGAAAGTAACTACATTTTACTGTCGAACAAACTTTATTAAAACATGGACATTCATATTTAAAAAAACAATAAATTGAGGTTATGCTAAGAATACACAGGTTCATTGATGCATTGTTGTTTTACAAACATATATGATTTAGCAGGCAGAAAAGTGCCCATATTGAGTATTCATTACCTTAGCAACCAACTTAGAAAATTGCGGCATCAAATGTTGAAATAAAATTAGCCTAATCTTCTAAAGAACAAATAAAACCATACAAGCCTAGACTAAAAACGTCACATTGAGTATAATTACCTGAATGATGCCTTTCAACTTGTCCACAAAAAATACCAAAATGACAGCTATTGCGCCCAGAACTACTGCTGTTCCTTTCATAATATTAGCTACTCGTTTGTCTGTAATATTCTTGGGCAGATACTGTGCTATGAAGTCTTCATAGATAATGCCAGCGAGAGTGTTTAGTCCTGCTGACATTGCTCTATAACAACAAGGTATTTATGAAATTTGTGTTTAATGTGAATTGCTACGTGTTTACTGTTTAACTGTTCTTGAGCCTATTCTATTTATTTCCGTAAAACTGAACACACTAACTTATAATTAATTTACAAATAAGTTAAATAAAATTAATTAAGTAGAATAAAAAGTTCATTGTTAAAACATAGTGACTGAATTTTTACAAACTGTCATCAGAGGAGCTTTGGATTTGTTTTGAATTGTGCTTTTGTATTGTCAATATTATAATTTACCAAATGTCAATAATTTTATATTTTCTCATAGCCTAACAGCTCGAAGGTTTCCTAGAAATTTTGTGTACAATAATTACTTAGTCAGCTAGATGACTCGCGATAAGTAGGTCATTGGCTTGCCACTGCTACATATATAATTAATTGTCAGACGATGGGATAAAAAAACCACAATATCCATCGCGTCACATACTGTAGGCCTATACAAAAATAAACGGTATCAGTTAACTGACACAAATTTTCTCCCAACTTACTGTAGTCAAAATAATATTGTTTTCAATCATTTTATTTATTACTTTTTAGAACAAAACAAAAAAATAATATTCTACCTACCGTACGTCAATCGTATAAAAAAATTATTGTCCTAGGCGGGATTCGATCGCGCGACCTTTGAATTACTGGCCGTGATCGCTACCATGGTGCTACCCCGTGCGGCCGCCGCCGCGATGCTAGATTGACAACATAAACTTGTTTATTTTTAAACATTTCCCCATAATTATAAAACGCCGAAGTTTTGATAAAAGCGGGTGGTGTCATTTTGTTTGGCATCTTAAGCACTATAAATACTGAAAATTTGATCAAAATCGTTAGAGCCGTTTTTGA
>JAGFPH010007539.1:0-11921 GCA_018207615.1 Philaenus spumarius | reverse complement strand
GTTTGAAACTTCTACCTGTCTATGCTATATTATAATTTATTGCAGTTCTGTTATTACATGAAAGTTTGGTATACTAATCCTTCATCAAGCTCATCTATAGTGGTTCTGGATCTATTTCTATTTATTACATTCTGGAGTTTATTACTGGTACGGTATGTTAAAGAGTATCCCTGTTTACGGAAAATATTGTTCATTGAATGTTCAAGTTGACTATTGTATTGTATGGTTATATATTTTTTGGATTCTACAGGCTCAGGTGGTATAAGTTGATTTTTTTACTTGAGTTTTTTCTCTTTATTTTTCTTTTGTTTACTGATACATTTGTCAACAATACAGGCATAACGAGCTATAGAATGATGCATGATGCATAAAGTAGGATGCATGTGGACCGTAAAATTATATTTATTATAACTCTAGTAAAATCAGTGACTTTAGTATTTTTAAATGTGTATTGTGTTTATGTGTTTGTGTTTTTTAATGTGTGAAGTTTGTATTCATGACAAGAGCAAAGCCTGATGATGTCTCTCTGTAGATGAAACGGCCGTAGCTAATAACATTCAAAGAGGATTATTAAAACAGACCTAAAGGGTAAATACAATAAATATATATTTATAATAATTTCCTATGAAAATTCGCTAACAAGTATTGTAAATAAATCCCTCATAAAGAAAACAAATATTTGATTACACCAGCTGGAATGTTTCTAATTTTAAATAATTAAGTACAACAAACTTAAAAAAAAAAGAAAGAAAGCAGTAGTGGGACTGCCAGTAGAAGTGAAAACTGTCGTAAATATAAATCGTTGGTTATATTTGTTTAATCTGAAATTTAGTCATTGTTTTTTATCTTGCCCGATTTAAAAATGAAATCTAAAAAAATTAAAACTAACACAAACATGATTGTCTATAGTCAAATAATATTAAAACATAGTAAATATTTTAAACATGTAATCAATAATCATAGTTTTTTATTACAATTCAAGTAGGCCTATAATGTCTTGTAAATTAGTTTTGGTTATTTTATTTAAAGGATAGTAAAATATACATATATTTATTTGTATACATATGTAAATATTCTTTATAGCAGATTTATGAAACCAAGAAAGAAACATTTCTTTTTTAACCGAAGCAAGGACGTATCAGGCTTTTTTCTTCAACTAAAATAATTTAAAACATTAATGACTTTGCTGACTTTGGTATTTAATATACATATAACACAAATATCATATATATATATATACATACATACTATATCTCGAGCGGTGACGGTCGCGAGTTTGATGCTTTTTCCTCTCCCAATAAGAAGTGCTATGTAGTATATTCGCGTTGCGTACATACATATATATATATATATATATATATATATAATACATACTATATCTCGAGTGGTAACGGTCGCGAATTCAATGCTTTTTCCCCAAGCAAAAAGTGCCCAACGCCGCTAAAGAAGTTTTCACTTCAAAACTCAAACTTTAATATAAATCAGATGTGTTTGCATGTTTTTAGAAGTTTTCCTCTTTATTGACCAGACACACCTTAGAAAATTGTTTATATTACCTACTATAAAATAGTAACACAAAATCTCGTGTCACAAGTTGTAAAATGTTGTTTTAACAGAAAATATCGGAAGCTTGTGACTGGTCAACTATTATGTCGGAGTTGCTCACAATTAATTTTAAACTGACTGTTTTATATTTTAATTTATAGGCTGAAGTTTTGATTTTTTTCGCCATTCTGTTTGGGTTTGGTTTACACAATAATTGTAGTGTTCAAGTAGGAAAATACAATTAACACTAAGGCTAGCCTACCATTTGGCTTTGGACATAGTCGGTAGTGACAGAAACCTCTGCACAGAGCCTGGGTGGATGCCCAGGTAAGTGAGCCAGGTGAAGATGTAGCCGATAGACACTGACCAGAAGCTGGACCTCGTGAAAGGGTTGGGGTCAAAGCTAAAAACAAAAATAAATCATGTAAAATCACCTATTAAGTATGTGTAAAAATATACTAATTTTTCTCTCTAATTAAATTTTACAATATTACTCGCTGTGTATCCGTTTTTTGTAACGGTAAATACTTTTGAACATTTATAACCAAAAAGGTTTTATGTAATATGTCCCAAAAGTCCCCCCCTCCCCTATTATTTTTTTTATTAATGGAAATAAGCAGATTTGCTTTGGGGATTGTTAACATGAACAAAAATGGAGTTTTTTGGGGTATCGTAAATTTCAACCCCTCCCCCAAAAATGGGGTATTTTGGGGGTAAGTCAAAAATTTTAAATGAGAACCCCTATTGAGTGACACCTCTTTTTAAAGGTCTTGATAAAAGAAGAAGGGGGAACAGTGAAATTAGTAGTCAAACGTAGTTGATGGTGTGCACACGCGGTACATTTTTTGTGTTCTTGTGTTTTGTGTTGATGTGCGCGTGTATAAGTATGTGTTATGTTTCTTTTAATAATTTATTTTAGTGTTATGACGACCTCAGCAGGGGGATATCTGATGATGGAACCAGTTCCGAAACGCGTCATGGAATAAGTACCGTAAGTAAAGTACTTTATAATAAAAGTCACATAGACGGACATAATAAATTTTATTCATTATAACCAGTGACTTGGATACAAGACAATGAGTTTTAAAAGAAGAAGATTGGAGCAAAGGGGAGGTCTGTATGTTGACTCTATCCAACACAATGGCCAACAAAGTTATAATTTTTCCCCATTTAAATAACATTGAAATGTTAAAGATGATACCTGTTATTTTTTACAAGGGTTTAATGCAGTAGATCACTCAATCTAAGTTATAAAACATAGTAATTAGTATAAAAACAGTAAAGCTAAGCCATCTGGAATTCCCAGGTACTGGACTTTGGGTTGATACAACCTTGCTTTGTTATAACTGTGCATGTTTGTCGACTCCTAATAGTAAAAAGTCCAGTACCTGGGAATTCCAGAGGGCTTGATTTGCTTTTATACTAATTACTATGTTTTATAACTTAGATTGAGTGATCTACTGGATTAAATCCTTGTAAAAAACAACAAATGTATCATTAACATTTCAATGCCATTTAAATGGGGAACAATTATAACTTTGTTGGCCATTGTGTTGGATAGAGTCAACATACAGACCTCCCCTTTGTGCCAATCTTCTTCTTTCATCAAGGCCTTTAAAAAGAGGTGTCACTCAATAGGGGTTCTCATTTAAAATTTTTGACTTACCCCCAAAATACATCATTTCTTTGTGGCACTTATCAGTGAAGCTATTACATTTGCACTCACATAAGACACTTTCCCACCACTTTCGTACAAGTTCTCATCACAAACAAAATACGTTTACGTCGACATTGCAATATAATAATAATAAAATATACCGGATATAGTAACAATAAAATATACCACACATAATACTAATAAAATATACCGGATATAGGCCTAATAATAATAAAATATACTGGATATAATAATAAAATATAAAGGTGAAAAACACAATAATTGGACTTCCTTCGGACGAATGACATTATATAAACTAACTCAACTAAAGCAAGAAACAAAACATTTTTCCGTCGACATAGCGACATAATAGTAATAATAAAGTAAAATAGTATACTGAGGCAAAATACACAGTAATTTGACTTTCTACGAACGCTTATATCACTCAACTAAAGCGAGATAAGAACTGGAGAGAGCCCACGAGGGTAGACAGTATGGGGAAAAAATAATAAAGTATTCTAATGCGAAGAAACGTTTTTTTCGAAAATTATCGATTTTCGAGAGCGTATATCTCACTAACGGATACAGATAACAAAAATACTAATGGTACACAAAATGTAGAGAATTTTGTCAGCTTTAATTTTGTATACGTATGTATATCTTGTAGGACCAACCCCTACTGAGATATAGGCAAAAAATAAAAAAAAATTGGACCTTTAACCCCCTCTCCCCCCTCTTTCGCCACCCCTAGGGTCAAGGACTTTAAGTATTATACTACTAGGTACCCCAAACAATATACCATAGTTGGTCTTTCCGCTTATTGACTTTCCTTCTCGAATCATTCGTTGACTGGGCTACTAAGTCAAAATCAAGTGCTGTCTACTCAATCATTATGTTCTATCAACAAATTAATTTTTGGTTTTTGGAGCCTCATAACATTTAACTCAAACTCATTTCCTTAAATAATTCCAACAATAAATTGTTTGTAAATGAAATAAGTCCTCACACTTTTCTCTATAGGCTATTTTCATTTCTGATTTCTGTTGTTCGAGCTGTACTCACTTAAACAATTCCAGTCTGTTTCCTCTCTCCGCGATGCGGAACACTTCGCTCAATCCCGAGACGTTGTAGATGCCGATGAATATCACAGCTACTATAGCAGAGATGGTAATGGAACCTTGAAGTGCGTCTGTCCATACGACTGCTTTTAGACCCCCCTGAAACGAGAACCTCTTTAAATAAAGTGTGGAACTAATGTGTACAGGATATCTCGCAACCATTCTTCCAAACTTCACCATGTTATTCAGCAGGTCAAACCTAGTAAATAATACAATATAACATGTGTTCTGTCTTTAGTTTAGAAGTTGTATGTCTGTAGGCCTATGTGTATTCTTTAAAAACATTATTATCTCATGAACTGTTGGTTATGTTAGTTATTAAGATTAGTATTTTATATGTAAAGGTATTGGATAGCAAGATAGACCAGGAAGTAGAATATGAATACGGAAATGGTAGCAGGGTCGCATGAGAGGTCGTTAATGCGGAACACGGAACTCGCGTAGCTTTGATTTGGTTTGGAGATGTCAAAAGAAAGCTAGACGGGTTATATAGTATAATCCGAATCTAGAATCGGGGCCAGAGGATTGTGGTCGAGTGAGCCAGTGAGGGGCTGCGAGTTGGGCCAGTTCATTGAGAAAAGTGCGGCCGGGAGATCGAGACAGCAGGATCTCTACACAGCTCAAGGTTTGGGCCATTCGAAGACAACATACTGATTTGTTTAGCGGCAATCTGCATCTATACGAGACGGCTTACCGGATATGCGAAGAGCCACGGAGAGGATGCAGCAGCAGCGGCGGCCACAGGACCGAGAGCAGATCTTCTGTGACTATTCTTCTGGGACCTCTTACCATGAATGTTGCGGCGGCTCAGCAGACAACAGGGTATGAAAGTGCCCACGAGATCTTGGTATGTGCTGGATTCCTCGTCAGAGGATAGCGAATAAGGGGTTTGTAAAAAATCAACCCTAATAGAACGGTTCAAGATAAATTCATGACACTCAGCATGAAAGTTTATCACCTTGGTTTACATAAAAGTGTTAAGTTTAAATTTGCTGCGTTTATCCGTTTCAAGATGGCACAGCGGTGCAAAGTTTTTAATGTTAAAAAACTAAAGATTTTACAAAAAAATGTTATGGTACAAAAATTGTAGACAATTTGAAGAAAAATCCAAAGTTGTAACATGTTTTATTATTGAGTTAAGAATAACTAAGAAAATTAAACTTTGTGGGGTTTTATCTTAAAAAAAAATATAGGAGATTTTCCTGCACATTTTGTTTTTTTATACGACTTTTAACCAGTCTGGCTTCCCCAAAATTGATCAAAACGTAAAATACCAAATACCAAAATTGATTACGTAAAAACGTAAAGCGAGTTTGTGAGGTGCGAGCGAAGCGAAGCAGTCTATAATCCAAGGCCGCTAGGTACAAACTCGTTAGTTTTTCCACTGCGAGCAGAATGAAACGGCTCATGAGTCGAGGCAGGAGGTTGAAGCGCAAACAAATTCTACTGTTATATTTCATACACGCAGGCAGCTATTCCGCACCTTCATGAGTAGGCCAATTTCCCAAATCGTCGAAACTCTAAAACAAGTACGCTTAATTTTGTAAAAACGCTCAACTGACGTCGGCGGTTTAGCTGCGTGGTCGAATTATTATTGTAATGAGGTAGAAAAAAGTTTAACAACAGTTTTACATATTCTGACCTCCAGTTTCAAAGATTCTAGGGCCTATCCGTGTTTGATGAAAGACTGGGTGGACTATAATAGTGGAACAAGGCCGTAGCAAGAAAACCTGGGGGGGGGGGTCAGGACCAGGGATTTGAATTTAAACCCTTTTAACACGTTCACTGATAAGGACGCACATCTGAGCTTGACACTGAACATTATGAGAAACGGCCAACGCACAGTGCATAGCACGCCAACCCCCGTATTGGGAGGATTTTCAATACACAATGCATTGCGTGTTTTGTTAGAGTAAAGTATTTTTGTTGAACCTTCATAGTTTTCTTATTTAATAGATCAGATCAAGATCGAAAGAGAGTAAGGCTGTAACCTACTTCATCCATGTGTATTGTACGTTGTAGTTTAATCAAGTAGGCCTAAATGTAAATATCAGTATGCATGCAATGCACAATGATGTAAAATATGTTGCTGGATCCTCTGTTGTGTTTTATTTTATAATTTAATTTGCACTTTTTAAACCTAGTATTAATTTTTACTACTAAATTTCAGGATTTCAAAGGGATTTTGACCCCCTAACACCCCCTCCCCCTGGCTACGGCCTTGTAGTGGAACATTATTTCCACTCTATTTTAGAATAGACTGGTGCTGATTACCTGTACTATCTTATTTAGCGATGCATGCATGGAACAATAAATACTCCCACAATGTTGAGTCTTGCAGATAATCCCCTTTAGTGGTGTTTGCAATCATTCCCTTTTACCAATTCTATAATTTTAAATTTATTTCATTTGAACTCACCACCGTTGTATAGAAGATGCAGATTGCGCAGACAGCGGGCGTTACCAAATGAATATCAGCTCCCGATACTGAAACAAGTTTAAGCTTTTAGAGATTTAAAACAAAATATTTTAGGTACATTTTTTTTATAACCCTTTTGTTTGAGCGATTTTAAATGATACCCTCAACTATATTTGAATGTTTTGAATCTATTTATAAAAAATATTGACGAAATAACCCTTGAGGGATTTTAAATGATACCATCAACTACTTTTCCCTAATATTAACAAATTAATAACCTGCTTTGATGTCATAATAAAAATATAATTTTCCAGAATTTAGATTTTCCATTACTTTTAAAACGAAGCAAGATCTAGTTTGCACCATTGTGTTTATCTTTTTTCAAGCAGCTGCCATTTTTAAAAAGCATGATTGGATAGAATCAATTATTTTTCTTGATGTAGATCGTTAGATTAAACTTCACGCCAAGTTTGAACTCAATCAGTCAAAACGTTCTCGAGATATGAATTATTTTGTAAAAATAAAAAAAATGGCGGATGTCTGGAAAACAAAGCGTTTTTGGGCCTATGTTTGTATAAATTTTTTCTCTTATTTTTAGCTAAAGAATGAGCTACCGAGACATTGCCACATAGTTCTGGATCACCCTGTATATACAATTTTTAATGACACCCAGATGGGGACGATGATTGGTGTTCATTGGCTACTCCTGACATTAGATCTCACCATAAGAGTAATGTCAATAGCTCATCTTTGCTATGGAAATTCGCTAATAATGATCAATTAAAATATGTACACGGTCTTACCTTGATTGAAAGCCAATGCTGGAACATAAACGACCACAGGAATATATAAGATCTGAAAAACAAAGCAATATTTAGAAAGAAAACACACCGGGCAAAATTTAAATCTTAACTTACTCGATATATTTAACATAGCCTACAGACCAGGGAAATTAGACCAAAATCATCCAGAATAACTAAATATTTTTCTACCCCAACAATCGAGATGCGGTTTTCGGCATTGTATTCAAAGAAGTCTCAGGAAAAAGTCTACATGTAATACCTTGTCGGCAGACAAAAAGTGCATTTTGGGCATGCATAAAGTGCATCTAGAAGTGCAAGATTTCCCATAGTTTATAAAAATTGTTTGAATTCATGAAAACTTATCATAATTTGTATGCAGGGGTTTTGGGGGTCGCAGATTCCGAATCTGCCCTTAAAAAAATATTTCCGATCACCCTGGGACCCCCATGGGGGCAGGAAGGGCACTTCGGCAAAAAATCAAAGGGCTGAGTAAATCACTTGAAAATGTACACGCGGGGGTTATTGAGGTCGGTAATTCCGAATCTGCCCTTCAAAAATATGTCCGATCTCCCTGGGACCCTCCATAGGAGTAGGGGGGGGGGGGGGGACTTCGGTAAAACATTTGAAAGCCCACTGATTGATTCTACTGCAATGAGAATGCTTTACTTTGTTACTTTTTGCCGAAGTGCCCCCCTGCCCCCATGGGGGGTCCCAGGGTGGTCAGACATATTTTTCAAAGGCAGATTCGGAATCTGCAGCCCCCAAAACCCCTATATACAAATTTGAATTCATGAATTCAAACAATTTTTTATAAACTATGGGAAATGATTCACTTCTAGATGCACTTTATGCATGTCCAAAATGCACTTTTTGTCTGCCTGAAAAAATATGTATAGACTTTTTTCCCGAGACTTCTCCAAATACAATGTCGAAAACCGCATTTCGATCGGTGCTGTAGAAAAATATTTTTAGGACTTATTGTCTAATTTCCCTGGTCTAATATTCAACCAAGATTAAAAAGTCGCCTCTACAACTCAACCTGGCAATATGTAACAAACAAACAGAAGCAATTACTCTTGCATTAATAGATTTAGTATGTATAATATTTACAAACATACTCACAAGAGATATTGCAAATAGAAACGAAGCAAACTTCCTTACGTTCATGTCGAACCGCAACTCCAAATACTGAAATAAAATAATGCAGATTGTAAATAAACCATTCTATAACACTAGTTTAGTTATGATTTAAACAGGTGGAAATGTTCAACAAAGATTGAATAATTCAATTACTACTGTAAAACTTGTTGATTAGTGAGAAACTAGAAGTGAACATAATCAGGTTACACATAATTTTCAAGCAGATCCGTAATCTATTTTTATTTTTCTGTCAACTCACAATTTCTGAGGATATTAATTGAAATACACTTTTCAGTATCTCAAATTTAGTTTTAGTTTGAAAACAAAAAAGATACTGCATAAATATTGGTATGTATTGTACTATTTCAGGAAAAGGAAATTGTAATGTTCGCTTGAAAAACAATTAAATAGAAGGAAACTGGGATAAGGTGAACGCTTCCTGAAATCGGAATTTTACAGGAACAAAAGCAGTCGATCAAAGTTGGTTACCTCGTACAACGAATTCAACTGGAGCTTGAAGAACACCGGAATAAACACCGTGATGACAATGATTGTGACGAATATATTGGCGATGTTGGCAGCAAACAGTTGGGTGCCGAAAAGGTACATCTCGCTCGGGACTCCGATGATGGTGATCCCCGAGACATGGCTGGAGCAAAAAAGTCGTGTTATTATAAGTCTGAACAAGAACAAGTTGTATTTATATAAAACTTAGAGTAGGTAATGTAGGAACATAAGTTTTCAAACCTTAAAAAAAGAAATGAGTTTTAAAAGATTAAAAACTTCCACTTTAAGATCCGACCAAGGTGGAAGAAGTGAATAAAGTACTTTCTGGAATTAGGAACACATACGCTGTGGGAAGAGATGGTATTGCTACCAAGGTTTTGAAAGTTTCTTCCCATATTATTTCAAAACCATTATCTCTTCTTATCAATCAATCTTTTGAGAAAGGTAATTTTCATGAAAAGCTTAAATATTCTGTAGTAAAACCCATCTTTAAAAAAGCACATGAAACAGACATTAGAAATTACTCTCCTATTATAGTTCACTATTATAGCCCTAATCAAGGCCGTGTCTAGGGGGGGGTTAGGGGGTCAAAACCCCTCCCCCCGAAATCCCTTACATGGATTTTAAAGCTTTTATGGTGTTTTACGTTTTAATTGATTTTGGAGGAACTAGACGGGCTATAAGGTCGTTTAGGGGTTGGCGCGCGAAGCACGCAATGCATTGTGTATTGAAAATACTCCCACTACGTGGGTTGGCGTGCGAAGCACGCAATGCATTGTGTTTTGAAAATACTCACCAATATGGGTTTGGTTTGCAATGCACTGTGCATCGGCCACTTCTCATACTGTTCAGTGTCAAGCTCACATGTGCGTCCTTAGCAGTGAACGTGTTAAGGTTTTGTATATAGCCTACTTTTTGAAAATGTAATTCTGAACAGAATTCTAAGGTTTTTTCATAAATTTAATGTTGTAACAGAAAGTCAGTTTGGATTCAACAGAATCTTCTATAGAATCTAGTTATAACTTGCTTATTATAGATAGGGTGCGCTATTCTGGTCACAAATTGTACAACAGGTTGCCAGACAATAAAAAGGAAGTGCATTCCATTAAAATCTTTAAAAACAAACTCCAAACTTTCCTTACAAAGCAGGCATTTTACTCAGTGGAGGAGTACCTTAGGTTTTAAGGTTATAATATTATTTGTTCAATGTGAAGCAGTTTGTACAGTTTTGTATGTTTTATTGAAGTGAAAACTTGTTTAGGCGCACAGAGCACTTTTTAGAAGAGGTGAAATAAACGAACTCGCGATATGCACTCAAAGTGGGACGCTTTGCATTTTTTGTTTCATCTGTGATGTCTTCTTCTTCATTAGTTTACACACGTACTAATATAAAGCAGAAGTTTAATGTAACAGCTGATCATAAAAGAAGAAGAAATCGACGAAATAAAGTAGGCAGTGGTAAATTTAAAGGCTTGAACTCAACAGCTGTACGGGTTTAATCACATCATGCTATGGATGAAATGGATATTGTGCTTCCTCATTAAAATAGTTTACTTGGTAATACCTCTAAAATGATAAAATTTTGGACTGAACCACTATAACCAACGATTTATTTCCATGACAGTTTTCACTTCTGTTGGCAGTCTTGCTTTCTTTTCTGTATTTAATTGTATTATATTTGTACTAGCTGGCCTGACCCGGCTTTGCACGGATAGACAAATCAAAGTTAAATGTATATTAACAAAAAATATATTATATCAATAAATATATTACACTATGTAGCCTACTTCTTATGGAGATTTTTAGTAACTCTGATCCCTCCCCAAACCTCCCTTAAAATTTCGATTTTTTTTAAAACCCTTTCTTAGCGAACACCTATGGCCCTATGGGAAGCTACATACCAAATTTCAATCCAATTCGTTCGATGGTTTTAGAGAAATCGTGATTTAGTAACTTTGACCCCCCCCCCAAACCCCCCTAATATTTCGATTTTTTTTAAACCCTTTCTTAGCGAGCATCTATGGCCCTAGAGGAAGCTACATACCAAATTTCATTCCAATCCGTTCGGTAGGTTTTGAGAAATCGTGATTTAGTAACTTTGACCCCCCAAAACCCTCCCTAAAATTTTGAATTTTCGGAAACCCTTTCTTAGTGCGCGTCTAGAGCCTATAAAGAGTATTAGTGCCAAATTTCATGTGTGTAGGCCTCGTGGTTTTGGAGAAACTGTGATGAGTCAATGAGTCAATGGTATTTGGCTTTTATAAGTATAGATAGATTAATTGTGTATTACTGTGTGTACGTGTATTGTATTGTAGGCCTCCTATCTCTTATATAAAATGCAATGTCCTGACTGACGATCAACGCAGAGCCGATTCTATTAAAGCTAGAGACTTGAAATTTGGAAGGTACATCCGTCCAATAATGTAGAGGCGTGCTAAGAAAGGATTTTGCAAAATTTTGAATTTAAAGGGTAGAAAGTGCGAAAATTCATCCCTCCCATAAGCAGCCATATAAAAGATAAAACAGCTGATTCGTATTTATGAATGTGTTATTCTGGTTACTATGGTGATAACTCCAAACTCTTTCAAAATAAATATAGTTTAAAAAAACTAAAAAACACGCTTTTAGAGCTTATCAAACTAAAAAGTTAAAAATAATTTTTCAAATAAGCTTAAAACAATAATAAACGATAAATACTAGCATTATTGTAAAAAAAGCGTGGGGCGCTTTGT
>JAGFPH010007538.1:43835-64547 GCA_018207615.1 Philaenus spumarius | reverse complement strand
ACTATTTATATTGTAAAAGTCACTCGGATTGGATGACAGCTTACAACCAATAGCAAATTTAGTTTAGAATCGCGTTAACAACGCAAACTTAAAACTTGCGAAACCACGAGCCAATCCCAGAACACTAACTCTCAAGCTGTGGTCGTATGTCTGTATAAATAAGCTCACTTTCGTCTAGTGATGTGATAATCGTATACTTTTAATAATCGAATGATTTATTCGAACAAAAAAAAACTAGGTAATGAACCACAGATTACTTTTCTCTTGTAAGAGTATTCGAATAATTGTACGATGGGTAATTGGAATCGGTAAATATGGCAGACAGTGGGAGGCGGGAAGTTTTCCTGGAATCTAACTACAGATATCCTGCTTAAATTTACCACAGATATAAAGTAAATACTGCTCTTCACGTGATACATTCCCGTTAGTATTAATATAAACGATTTTATTTAGTGCGATTCTGTCTTTTGGCGAATAACTGTGTGTAATTTATTACTGTTTCTTATTTCCTCCTCAAAATAAAAAATATATATTTTCGTGACTGTGAATATATTTGTATTTTATTAATCCGTATAAAAATAATATGTATACAAATAGAAATTTGTGAAATAATATGGTTTGTAAATGGATAAGTATGTTAATAAAGTTAAGAAAATGTTATATTCAAAACCATTAAAGACAATTTTAAGAAAAATAATATGTATTTTATCAGCTAACTAATAAAAATAGAAAGAAAACTAAAAATCTATTAATTCGAATATTGTTAAGGCAACAAAAATAAACTAAAATCCCATGTTAAAACCTTCCACTCAAGGCAATTCTAGTCCCCAAACTTCAATAATCTACCTCTTGCCCTCAAAACCTATCTCCTCTCCTGCTAGACTACAATGTTTAACTCTGTTAACAGGTGTACGACGGAGCCTGAGAAGAGCCTATAAGTCTATACCACCTCAGGATGAGGCGGAACCAGTCGACCGTACATTAGTACTCTACCCTTGTGTTTATTGTGCGAGATCGGGATGGGCACTTGTCATCGGCCTTTGTCGGAGAGTAATTATTGCTGCTTATCCCAGTGTCATTATGCAAGATTTGTTAATTGAAAGAAAACTTAAAACAAAATATATCACGTGCTGTGTTTTTATCGCCTGATTATTTTGATACTAAATACGAATGAAAGGAATCGCTTAATTTTTGGTAAGACAAAGTAAATAATTAAATCGTATTTGTGTTTTCAAATAATTTTGTATCATCATAAATAAGGAAATAAATTTAAATTGATCAATAATTGATGAGTTCTATAAAAACCTCCTACTGTAAACAATAATCATCACCATACAGGTGCCAGACAGTTTTTTGGTTAAGTAAATGTAGTTTTAAAATATATAAATAAAGTAAAACTATTAAATAACTGTTCTATATTCATTGAACATAAGATATAATTAAAAACATTCTAATAAGTACAAAAAACAACAAAGGAAATAGACAAAGACATCTAAGTACATTTTTCAAAAAAATTACACTCTCATTATTTGGGCCTAAAATAACTTAGCCACCTAAGTTCCCATGTAGGAAACAATATTTGTATATTACTTCTATTTTTATTTACTTGTTTTATTAAATTTAAAACTTTCAGCCTACATAAAACGTAGTCAAAATTATTTGTAATTTTTTCAAAATATACAATTTTTTAAAATTTAGTTCTAAATAGAATAAACAAATAAAAGAGCAATGTGGCGACAAAATCACACTGATTTAAATAAAAACCCGAACCAAAAAACAAGGAACAAAAACAATAACTAAACAACTAAATTGTACGTTATGTTTAATACGTTACCCTTATGTACATTTCGATGACACGGTCATCATCCTCAGGGTTACCTCTAAATAGAAGTGTATACATTATAAAATTATAAATAAAATATACAATTCCAAAAACATTTTCCCGAAAACACGAGTTTTTATGTTTCTTCTACAAGATCGCTAACCTATTTTGAAATTATATTTACAAGATGTTTTCAACTTCACTGCAAACTGAATACTGAATGTTCGAGGGTTTCTTATGGATCGTAGGAGGTTCGTTGAAATCAACAATTACAAAGAACCAAATGCAATCAGAGCGCACACCATGTACTGTACGCACCTACAGTGTAAAATTAGTGTGTATGAGTGAGCCTTAGCTTATTATTGTTTTACAATAGTTGAATTCTCTTTGTATGCTATTTTTTTGTTATTCGCTAACTTATTTGTACATCTGTTTTACATTTTATAGTCAATAATAGAGATGTTAACTATTTTCATGATGTAAAATTAATCCAATAGTTTGTTTAATAGGGAGTTTAAACCAGATTTATAATATTAAAATATACTTCCATAGGCCACGCAGGCCTACTCCATTGATAAATTTACCAACTTAGGGTTTTTGTCAACAATTTAGTTAGAAAAAGAATAATTAAAATATATGGCAACGCTACAAATTGGGGTTTACTGTTATCAGCTAGTTGTGAACTACTATTTCACTATTGAAAGTACATTTTTTGTCAATAAAGTTTTTAGTTTCTTTTAAATTTACAATTTTAATTACTAAGATGTTTCTCTTTTTTAACCTTGTACTAATTAAAAGATAATTTCTTGAAGTTTTTCTTAGCTGATCAATTTCTTACTATGATTTAAGAAAATGTTTAACATAATATCAATTAACATATAATTTTTCATAAATAAGTAATTAATCACATACAATAATACAGTTTTGTACCTTCCATCTTGAAATATTTTACACTACAATAAGCTACAACAAGCCTAAAGAGCAGGTCAAATTATTATAAAATAGGCCTTAACCACAGTTGGTTGTGTAAAATGTCTACATAGCCATATCATTTTAAGTAGCCTACTTTTGGAAAGTCTAAAATGCGTTATTTTGCATCTCAGTTTAAAAACAAATTCTACCTCTACCCCACTCCAGTTTTTGTAACCCCCTCCCCTCCATATGGTCGTATTGCTTACACATATGATCTGTGCATGTTTTAAAATTGAAAATGTGGTTGAATTGCAGTGTTTTACAAGTATTTGCTTCGTCGCAAAACGGCTGTTAAACATTTAACCAACGAGGAGAAGGATACGTATTAACCGTTTTTTTTTTGTAAAAAACCAAATTTATAATTCTAATTATATTCATAAAGCCATGTAGTCTAAATGTGTCAAACGCTACAAACACAGATAGCACAAGTTTTAACTCGGAATCCTGAGTATGGGTCGGGAAGTATATCGGTAAAATGTATGCATACAGTTTAAAAATCAGACACAACAGAGATCTCTGGACTTTCCTGCAGCAAAAGAGGTAACAGCAGGGCCGGATTTCCCCATAGGCCCGGTAGGCCCGGGCCTATGGGCGCAAGCTCCCAGGGGGCGCACGGCCGAGAGAAAACAAAATATTTTTATAAATATCTAGAGATAAAAATAAATAGCCATACTTAACATATTTTTTTAATTGATTACAAAAAAAAAATCATTCTGATTTTGAAGTTCATTCGAACAAATAATTGTTGGTTAAGTTAAACTATTTTTACTTTATATCACAGTTTTTGTGTCACGTTATCAAAATACTTCATGTAAGCTGTGTTTCTAAGATTAAACCTATTTTATAATGTATTACAGAGTTTTTTTATTTATTTGCCCAAATGACTAAATTGAACAAAACTGAAGTTATTAACATAGCAGTGGCCATGCTTTGTTGCGGGAATGCTCTGCTGGTTGTATCATTTTGTTTCAGTCCCACAAACGTGAGCTCACTATTTATACATAAAATTACTAAAAGTGTTTTAAGACGGCATTTTGTTAAGCCCAGAACCAAGTAAATTACTCAAAAAACTTGCAATGCTAAAATTGCATCGTAAAGTGGTGTTTAAGCAATTAACATATAGGCCTGAAATAATTTTTTAATAAAGGTTTTTGGGGAAGTAACTTTAACCAGATAGGGGGCGGAAAAAATTACGGGGCCTAGGGGCGCCAAAATTCAAAATCCGGCCCTGGGTAACAGGCATATTTGACTTCACTGAGACTAGTCCAGCGAATGGTTACGTAAAGTGTTAAGGACAAGAATCTTGATTCCGTTATTATCGCACTGTTGTAGCAGGATACCAGGAAAGACACAACATCGTGCGGAGTGACGAATATAGAAATCAGACTTTTTAGTTCGTTCCTTACACTGCCATTTTTTGACTGATTTTTATACTGATCAAATTAATGAAAAATCAGCTGATAACAATAAAGAATTACGCCTTGAATATAATAATAGGTCTACGTATTATATTATGTATAATCAAATAATGGCAAAAGTTCAAAGAATCAAGAGTAAGATTATTTAAATTTTAAATAAATGCAAATACAAAATGTTAAATCTGTTTTAAGGCTACATTTTGAAACGGTTTTATATATTTTTATAGTTAAATTAAAATAACTTTAAATTTTGAAACTGCCTTAAATTAATATACCACATGACCTTCAATACAATTAGATTTGTTTTTACCTGTAAGCTTTTTCATTTCAACTATTTAATGTTTTTGGTTTGCTAAATTTGTATAAAAGTTCCCAAATATCACTTTGTTTTAAAGGGTACATTAGCAAAGTTTTTAAATTTTGGATAATAAAATTTAATGTAGTAAATAAAATTAAAAAATCGTGTTTGTACGATTGTTGCCACAATTTAAATTCGGAATAAAATCATATTTTTTCAAAATTAAAATTAAAACAAAAAAAACTCGACCTATGTTAAAGTTTAAAATTGCTTCACTCCTACCTTATTTTATCTTTTTAGCACTCTGGTTTGAAAAAATACTTTCCCTAGATTCTTTGCAGTGCCACATCCTGTACATTATAAGAAATATCTTCGTAAACTATTTTGGCTCAGTATTAAACGAATATATTTGAAATTTACATTCATGTTTGTAAATGCTTCATACATAAGATTACTTTATTTTCCCAATTCCATGATAAGGTAACCTGTATTTACTCAGGCAAAGTTAGCTAACACACATAATAAGCAAGAAGTACAAGTTTTCTAACAAATAATGAACCTTACATGTACATAGAAGTGCTGACTTTGCGACTTGTTGAAACTTTCTGTAATTTGTGACACAACTTTACTTCTAAAACGGAAAATCCGACTTAAGAAACTTAATCCTTTGTTTTGTGAAAATTAATCCGTTTAAAATGCTCTCCTTAAAGTTCACTTAACTGGATTGTGCTTTGAAAACTAAAGAATATAACTTGTATCAAAGTCCCTAGAACTCGCTGTACAAAAATACTAGCATCAAGAATAAATGTATAGTTTAAAAACTTTAATAAAGTACTTGGTATGAATATTATAAACATGGAGGCACATTAGCTATTTGCTGGCCCATAAAATTTTACATTAACAAATATTTACGAGTAATTAAAATGGTATTACTTATGTCTTTATATTATCATTCAACCAATATATTACCTCTTCTATCTTTAATGTTTTACATTAACCACCAGACAATTGTATTGTTAACAAAGAACAACATTTTAAATCTATCGGATTAAATGGATCCGGTTGTCTATTACAATAGACAAATTGATAAAAAGCCATAGTAAAAGAATAAATAGAATGAACCCAATTAATGAAACAACCAGAGACAACAAATACGTTTCCTCAGAATACACCAGCCTCTTACCTAATGTGTTGAACAACATTCTCAAGAAATGCAACATCACCCTTGCATTCCGCACAACGAATAACATATTTTCATCTCTTAAACGTAGAACGGACACCCCCATCGAACATAAATCCGGCGTTTATAAAATAAAATGCCCTGAGTGTAACATGTATTACATAGGACAGACCGGGAGAAATTGCATAGACCGGTACAAAGAACACCTACCCTGCAACAAAACCAACATCACTAAGTCGAACTTCGCGCGTCACCTTGATGAATACGAACATGATCCAGGTGATTTTAAATCCAGCGTAGAAGCGATACACGTTTGCAAAAAAGGAAGATTAATGAATGCGAATGAAGAATTTGAAATATACAGAGCCTTCAAAAACGATCCGGATAATATCTTAAATGATCATCTTTCATTCCAATCGCATCGGTTGTATGATACGGCTTTAAATTATTTAAAGAAAGCACCTAACAGAGGCCGTTATCAGCTTGACAGTTAACCCTTGCCGGCAGTACGTAGATAGACATGACCGAGTGCACTACAGTGGCAGACACGTTGAGGTTTTTATGTGTGTTTGTGTATGTGTTGTGTGTGTTTTTTTTTTTTAATGTGTGACGTGCTCATATGAGTGAAATTAGTATCTGATGATGGGGTCCAGACCCCGAAACTAGTCATAATCTTCGCAACTGAAGTCACAAGACGGACCTAAAAGGTAAATAATATATTATATTTATTTGTGACTTGGCACCCAAAAAATGAATATCAAAAAAAAAATATAATGTTTTGAAATTACGTAACTTATAGGTCTAAAGTGGATTTTAAATTATTTTAAAAGTATATTTTCCCACCAACTTGAAACACAAACTTCAGATTGATGTATAATACATACGCTGCCAGGTTACAGTTTTCAATCAATTAATTTTACTTGAATTATAAAAGTATATTATTTCAGAGCATACTCACACTTATTCTAGGAACTGTTGAAGTATACTGAGACGTTAGTATCAGGATTTGCATGAGAAATAAATCAAATTAACTAATCACGATACATCAAATAACACAAATGCTCTTATAAAACTTCAAGAGCCTATATATGGTAGTATATATCCACCACCTATCTTTATACATTTTGCAGTAGAAGTAAACATTACATTACCTTGACTTCTAAGAGTTAATTTTTGTATTTTCATACAGCTTTTTTAAATGTATTTAAATTGAGAGCAATTTTAATTGTTGCTGTACAGTCTGTTATTAAATTTGATTTATTGAGTGATATAACAAGTTAGGTTTAGTATGTGTATAATAATATTTTCAGTTGTTTTATTAATTTGTGTTCAAAATTATCAAACTAGAATAAAAATAAAACTTTAAAAATAATTGAAAAATTAACAGATACTAAAACTTGTGATGTAAACGGTGAACCTTTGAACAAATTATAATAAAAAGCTACACTGACTTTCAAACACATTTTTGGTAAAATTATGGAAAAAATATCTTGTTTCACCCATTAGATCGAATACTCTTTGTTTTTGTATTCAATAATTGTGTATTTAATAATCAAAATAAATATTTTTGCAAAAATATTTCCAATTGGTTAACCTTTTAATATAGTATAGAATTGTTTTGTTATTTAAAAATAATAAAATTTAATATTGCAGTAAACTGCAGTAGACAGACAATGATAAAGTGCATAGTTTATCGGTACAGCACAAGGTGTTATTTACATAATAAACATTGTTTCTAAAAAAAAAAAAAAAAAAAAAAAACATATACATGTGGGTTGCCAACAAAAAGGAGTCCAAATTTATATACGATTAAAAGTTTTAAATAATGATATTAAAACATTAAAGTTAGTTGCTTAACGTATTTACTTTACGATAGACAAATTAAGAAGGGGGAGTAGAGTATACTGTAAATCTATAGCCTATGACTAAGTTCGAAAATACAAAACCTGTGTGGAAATTCCAACTGAAGCAGACTGGAAGCCATATTTAGTCCCTCTGCCAATGTGCTTCACCACAGTTCATTTCAGCTAATTATAGATTTTAAAATCCTCAAGCGATGAAAAATGTCCACCTTTCTTCGTTCTGATATGTTTTTATTAGCGTTTAAACTGCTCAAAACTCATCACATTCAACTGCTCGCTAAAGAGAGAGTTTATTTTTCTCTATTACTATAAATTGTGTATATAGTTTTTCACTCTACTCTAAATTATGGTTTACCACTTACAATTCAATTCAATTTTATTTGTCTGTTACAATTTTACATTTTATATGTATAGATATGACCACATATAAGATAATTAAACAGTACCACACAAATTTTTTTTTTAAAACTAACAATCAATACAATTTATACAGTATTATTTACATATTTCATCAGATTAATTACACACTCTTAAAATAATACTGCGCAAAGTCATTATATTTAACATAAAATAAAAGCAGTTACTGTAAATAATAAAAAAATAATTTAAAATAAAGATTTACTACAATTTACAATTACAATTTACTAACATGTAGGACAAAAATGCAATCCCTGGATGGGAAAACTCAAATATAAACAGTTTAAACAGAATCAAGCAGATCAGAACTAATCACAATTGTGTTTAAAATATTTCAAAGAATTAATTATATCAACTATTTAAAAATATGTTATGAAGATTTATATTTGTGACAGCTCGCAGAATGAGTGAGAAATAAAAGGTTTGTTTCCCTACATAAATTGTTTGCACTTATTTTCAGGATCCTCATTAATTTACCTTCCAGAACGTTTGGTTAACGAGGTTATAAACAAATGGCGCATTATAAAAGCCAGATTTGCACACACTTATGAAGCTAATTTGTATAAATAATTTATTAAAAGAACTTATCATACATATTATACTGTACACCATCATAATAAACATAGTGTAGTATTTGAATTCCTAAAAATACCCTAACATACAACAGAAATCACCCTTGATTTGTACATGTAGGCTATATTTGTAGTTATTATTTTTACATGTATTAGGACTTGCTTGTTGAGACAACACCCCCCCCCCCATTCTGCAGTACCATACCTCATTAAATCCTGATACTTGTGCCTCTGTGTAAATGTACCTTATGAATGGAATAGTAGATGGTTGAATTTTCAATGCATAGTCAAAATGTTCGACTTTGATAAAAAGTTACAAACAGGGAAATGAACTAAATTTGCATGCATTGTGATTGCTTCTGAAGTCAAATAAAGTTTTGTATCTTATCGTTTTGGGAGTGGCTCTTTTATCTGAACAATTGTAGAGAAAATTGTGAATGTAGGGAAATTGAATTAGAACCCACAAAACTAAAAAGTCTACAAAGTAAAGTTATTTAATCATTATCTAAAATTACAATTTGTATACGTTTTTGTTGATCTTTGCAAGTGAAAAAGTGTAAAGTGTTTTTGTTTTATATTTAGTTATATCCAGAGCGTTTACCATCCAGAGCGTTTCAGAACCAAAACTATCTACCAATACTTTTAGGTGAAGTCTTTTTTCTGGAACAAAGACAATTGAGAAAGTCCAAACTATTTTTACATAGTGAGCCGTTTGTTTTGTAGACTAACTAGTCAGTTTGCACCTCAAAAAATGATTAAAATAAGTTTATATTTTCTATTCAATTTCATAACACTGAACCATTTAATTCAAAATAGTGTTAGTTTAAAATGTTTGTTGTTAATTAAATTAATTAACTTCATAAGGTACAAAGTTTTGCGTTTATCTTATAGGTTAAAGGATAACCTAGTTATTGTTCCAGGCTGTTCTTGTTTGTTTAGAGAAGTACAAAGAAGGAAATAACATTTTTTACGGTAGAAAAATTAGTGGTTTTGAAATGTTTAACATCAAACTTTTTAAATAACCGCCAAGTTGGAAAGGGAGATTAAAATTAATTAATGATTTTTTTAAATTTGTCTTTTATTCCACGTATAAATTTTAGCTTTTAATATTATATCAATCAGTTTTTGAGATACAAATTTATAACAAAATATCATATTCGTAAAAAACTAGGGACTTTTTTTGGACTTTTAATAATGGTATTGTGATTGTCTACGGCCTAGCAACAACCCTATCACTAAAGTATAATGTATGGGGTAAGTATGGGTGTTACTGAATGGGGTCCCCTATTGTAATAGTATGTGGAAATAGTATTTTCTTGTAATAATTTTGTCGTGTTCGTCTGACCATCTGAATAAGTTTCGTACCTCCTTTATTTTACAATTTTTATTAAGAAATTTTACGTTTGGGTAATTTTAAACCCACTCAGATGCTTCCTACACAATCCTTGATGCAAATGTTTAAGCGATTCACGTTTATAAAATGTATTTGGACATTTTTATTGTGATATGGAAGTATGCCAATTGATACAATTTAAACTTGAACTGGAATTCTAAGACAGAAAAAACTAAACTGTATACAGTTTCTTACAAAAACTTTTAATATTTAAACTAAGTCATCTTCATCATCATCAGTGACGGATACAGTTACACACTTTGATGATTTTGTCATCGAAACGCGTATCACTATTGAACTTTTTTTAAATTGTATTATGTATATACCAATTAATGCTTACAGAAAGAGCTCCAAAGACCAGCCAGAGCCAATCAGACCAGTGTTGCTTTGAAAGGATGAGGTTCTATTCTCTAACATAAGGTTGATCTTTCGAATTTCAAATTTAATAAACCTCGAAGCTCATAATAATTTAGGCCTAGATAAATTAAAGCCAATGTCTTCAGATTAAAGAGTGTAGAAGATAACAATTTCAAAGTCTATTTTATTAGTTTTTTTAACTTATTAGGTAGTAGTTTAAGCGGTTATTATCGAGTTAGTAACGATCAGACATGTTAAACAACACTTTTGAAAGATTATCGACGTCATCCTTTATTCATACATTATGCCCTACCCAAAATTGTACTTTTTTATAAATTTGTATAGTGACATTTTTTTTAAATATTTTATAAATTCACAGTATCCAATAATTATATATATTTAAAAGTATAAATCATTTCCATTTCATATCACTAATTTCACCTTGCAAATAAACAACTATTAATCAATATTTTATATAAATACTAGCTGACCCGGCAATGCTTTGCTATTGCTTAATTTGAAACTTTGAAAGCCTGTAATTCGTATCCCTGAGGGCCGATGTAAATTATAATGGGATTCTGCTCATTGCTTGATTTACCTAACCTAAAATTATATTCAGTTTTTGATCCAAATCAGTTGTTGATCAAAATCAGCTGTTGATCAAAATCAGCTGTTTTAAGCTTTTCATACGAACAGCTGTTTCTGATAAAATCAAAAGAAATATTTCTTCTTCTTCCTTAAGATTGACCTTCCATAAGATTAACATTGAAACTTTGAGGGCCACTGGGGCGTACAGACAAACGTACAAACATACATTGAATTTTATATATATATAGATAAGTTAAAGAAAAACAAAATTTTAAAAAAGTGATTAAATTAATATGAAGATAGTTTAGTTTAGAAAAAAGAGAAAAGAAGTGAGATTTCATACAACAAATACACGAATGAGATATGGTTTTCGAAATATTTAACGATAAACATTTTAAATGGCAACCATTTTTAAAATGAAACAAAAAAGTATTTATTAATTGTTGGTGCATTTATAAGAATTAAAATAATTTCTTTCCAAATTCGAACAACATTTTTTGTCTTTTGTAATAGTTATAATGATTGTTTGTGATTATTCGCGAAGTATGTTTTCGGATTTGACGTTTGGATTGCGCTTCATAAGTTTCACACTATTTCACAATCACCTTGTATATTGACTATTTTTTGAGATTTATTTTGGGGACTTTCTAGTCACTAAACCAACGTTCTGACCGACAATAATATCCGAGCTATTCATAACCATTTAACGGCTTAGAGTGTAACTATATTTATAAATAATATATCATTAGAAAGCGCCCAGCAAGTGGAATAATGTAGACGATAAATCAAAACAAATCTGGTCTGAATTGCTCCGTTAAGCTCTAACAGATATTATTAAGTACTTTAATTTGCATTTTAAAACTATTTCCTTAATACGTCCAGGGTAAAACACTTCTAATGGAGACCTTTGTGCTAGCTCCATTCACGATATTAGTACCGAATAAATTGAGCAGTTTTGATAATTATTATTACTACTTACTAAATATAAAATGTATGTTACGATTAGGTCCGAACTTCTATTCAAATTGTTTTTATATGGTATAAAGCTAACCTTGAATTACATCATACTGTTTGTATTTCTAAAAAACACAGTATCAAAACCATATTAAATTAATTGTAAGTATTACTTCACACGCGAACCCCGTACTCTCTCTCTCTCTCTCTCTCTTTCTGGGCACACAATTGTGATCAGATTAATTTGTCATATACTTTAGGTAATATAAACTGTAAAATATATATTAAATTACACAACCAATGAAACTTTGCATACATTATTTATTTTCATATTATGTAGAGTATTTTAGGCGATGTACATTTACCAAAAGTACACAACTATATAAGTATTGTGTTAACTATTTTAGTTTCATAAAAGTCTGCGAATATAGGTATTTTTCTAGGCCTAACTGATTGTTTAATATACCTTCCTGTTTATAAATACAATTTAAATTTCACTCGTTAAATACAATTTAATTATAATTTAGATTAAGATGAAATCAAAACCAAGCAACTCAGCAAACAGTATATTACAACGGTCTATTGAGCCTCTCGTTTGGGAAGCCGATTTTTCAACTCACTTACCCTTCCGAGAAATTTACTAACTTTATGTGCCCCAATTTCGGGAACATTAAGGCTCTAGAGCAGTTGCAAAATAAGTTACTGTCACCTACTGGAAGAATAGGCTATCTTTTTTGTCTGGCCTAGGTGATACAATAGGGTGTCTAATATTTCAACTAAAAACACTCAAAATTAACCCTCCAGCAATCAATTAATTTACTTTTAACTAAGCTCAACTTAAAACACAAAAATTGATCTCTACTTTTTATCAACCTGAAAGTAGTGAGAACAGTGGAACTGACCTTGTAAGTAATTTTATTTGTGCTTTGTATATTTTACAAGCAAACACTGTAATAATTCTTAAAATACTAGGAACTTTTGTGATGGAATATGCAAACAATATGAAAGTTTTGAGAGGATGATATACATGAGTGTGTGGAGTTTAACTATTGTATAATATTAATAGATAGATACAAGTTTTTTACAGTGTTTTTTCTCGAATTAGTTTATATTAGTTATTTGTTAACGTTATGCGATAAAACCGAACATTCCTCAAGTACGATTTAAGGTTAAACACTACTTAATCCCTTATTTAATACTTTTGTCTGTAGATGTTTACTGCACATAAACCTGTGTACACTTAACCTCTAAAACTGTCGTAAAATTAATCTTAAGTGTAAAGTCAACAGAAATCACTTCAATAAAGATTTCATTACATCTCGTAAAAGAGGTAATAAAATAAAATCGTTAAGGAAAATTACTTCTTTTAAATTTACTTTTGCATCCGTAGATCGAATCGTTTTGGATATTGAATATATTTTTAGTTCATATTGAACTATCACCAACTTCAAATTTTGTTCTCGTTTAGATAAAAAAAAAATTAAAATGTTTATCAGATCTCTTTGTACTACTTTAGAATGTTATTGAACATTTATTTCATGATTTAGATATATTTACTACTCAGAGCCTACTTGTATTTTAACCCTACAACTGTCCATGTTAATTTTTTGCAACGCCAAGTCATTTAGGTGCATGTGCAACATAGAATTAATCCCCCCCCCCCATTGGTTCTATGGTGTGCAAGCATATTTTCAAAAATTACAAATACATGACTGCTAACAAAACTAGGCCTAGTTTATGTGTAATTATCAAATATGTCTAAAAATAGATTGTGGTCACACAGATATCACTTGTAATGTAAGACTGTTTATTGGTTGGAAAACTGACCAATTGCAAGGGTCTGCTAAACGCCCCACAAATTTAGAACTATTTGTCCGATTTTTGATTGAAGCGCATAGGAGTGTCGAGCGCTTATTTGTCGCATCTTGTATAGTTTGTATGGACGAGAGGTTTCTATATTTATTCTCACTTTTGTTATTCAAATAATTCTAAGTCAAACACTTTTATGAAAAGATAATTTACAAGTATGCAGTTCAATTCTTTGATTTATTCTCTACACTTTGTTATAATAATATTATATTTTTGGGTAAATCAAATATTTCTAAATTACGTTTCAAACTAGGCCTAGTTTTGCTGGCAGTTGTGTAGATGGATCATAAAAACTGGTGTTTTCAAAATAAGAAATTTGAAATTGATAAATGTTTTTATACAGTTCTATTTAGAACTAAATTACGAAACTTTTTTATCCTTGCGAAAAAATTATACAAAATGTTTACTACTTGTTATGTAGGCCTAAATTTGAACATTTTCCTTTCGTTACTGAACATTTTTTGTTTCTTGAGCTAATAACTTTTACAATTTTACATCAATAAATTTTTTAATTGCATATATAAATTCTTTGAACCTTTCTTTACAAAAAAGCTATAGAACACTTTTGAATTGGTATACAATTACTATATTTGGCGATTTTTTTGAAAATACGCTTGCACACGTACAGAAATAACTTGGCTTTGCAAAACATTAACATAATTAACATGTAGGGTTAAAGGTAGTTTCGGCGCATTAAATTCGCGCGACATTTGCTTTTAGAAAACTCAAACACTGCAACAATGATTACGTATGTAAATATACGTTTTAGAAAAACTTATAAATAGAAAAATTAAAGTTTAGATCATTTCCTTTCCAACAGTTTTTTATTTATTGCGATTAGATGATATTTAGTGGGTGAAATATGAATTACAAAATAGAGTTGTCAAATTTGATCTATTCTAAGTGCCACGGCCCACGACTACTCAAATTGAGCAGGCTGTAATTATCTTGAATAAATACTGATTTATGGAGTCTTGAAAGTCACGATAGGAAATGAACTCAACATTTCCGAGCTAATAATAATTTATTATTTGGTTATTGTGGTATAAAGTAAGTCAAGATGTATTGGATATCAAGTTTCAAAACACATTGTTCAAAAAAGCAAAGGTAAACCTATATATTTACTAATTTTTTAACAAGTTATTAAAATCAAATGTTATTTTAGTTTATTTTTTACTTTTCATCAAGATTTCTTATTGAATTTCTGTTATCCAACTAAAATATCCAATGAAAATCTAAGAGCTAAATTTACAAAAATATATTATAAAATGAACCTCGGAATTGCCCCTGCTAAATTCCGTAACCGCTTAAAAACAATGTATGAAATAAATTGTTGTGTCAAAAAACTAATTGATGAAACTTTAGTGTTACCAATTGCAGGACTGAAGAGATATTTCTTTAATATATATATATATATATATATATATATATATATATATATATATATTCTCGTCACTCCTGAAGGTGGAATTCCGTCACTATATGCCTTAAAAGCGAACTCCATGGCACCCCCTTATTTATTCAACAACTGTTTGGTATAGCTAATATATCTTACTTTATTTATATTCTGGCATAGGCAATGCATCTATATATGTCGGTCTCGACTCTTTATATGTCATTTAATAATTATTCCTTTAAGTGGAACTCCAGTACATTTTCACGATAAAGCGTACTCCACTTATGGTGGGGATTGTCCGACTTATGATTGGCTATTGACGCTTAGAGGGGAATGGAGTTCGTTTAATGTACAGTTTATAAAGCATATATGATCAAAAATGGCGGTTCTTGAAAGTCAAGTAAATAACAGTGACGTTTATGTTTGTAATATTAGTTTGATAAGTTAATCTGTACAGTGGGGGTTCTGGATAGAAAAGATTATCTAAATTTTAAACTATTTTATCATTAATTAATTGTTTTTTATTTTTTCAAAACATAATAATTAGTTTTTGCTTATTTTATTCACACTTAGACTACTTACTTAGAGCAAGTTTTAAGCAAATTCGCAGTAGTGAACTGCGACTGATAACTTTTGTAAATACTTTAATTTTACTAAATAATGATGATCATTTATGTTACATTTACATATTTTGTTTTTTAATAATATGAAAATTTATAACTAACACTGTACGTGTACATATACTGTAAGTAAACTCGGTTTATAGGTCACTTACTCAGTTGCCAGTTCTGCAAAAGTAAAAATGAACGTTTTCCGCAATGTCTGTTGTTATCCCCATAGAATGATAAACTGGAAGTCTATCAATACAGACTCAACCCCAACTTTAAGTTTTTCAGTTTGATGTACTGTAGGCCCAGTTAAGAACACTAAAATAGTATCTTATTTTCCCTATAAGTTTATATCCACGTTATGTTTATTTATATTTTGAAATACTAGTGTTTAATATATTAATTGCCTTTATTGATTGCGTTGTATACCTTTTGTTGTTTTAAGATTATAAAAATATGAAGCAAGTTGCAGTAACACACTAATGTCAGTTTCGAGTAAATAACTTACAAATACATGGATATTATGAGTTTCATTAAAATATGTTCATAATTTTTAAAAGTTTTAAAGCCAATCTAAGAATAACAATAAAATATTAAATATAAAAAAGAGAAAGGCACAGTAGAAAGTTTTGTTTTGACAATGTAAATCTACTAAATTACATTAGTCAGTCCCTAAAAAAGTTGTCTGACTAACAGTACAAAATAAATACGATTAGAGCATTATAATAACATCAAAGATTTGGTAACTTTACAAAAAAGGAAAATGACTAGCTAGGAGGATCGAGCTCGAAGCCTTTATCACGCTAGCACAGCACGCTAACCATTTGGCTAGGGCTAACTCAGACATAGGGACTAAAGGAGTATCTAAGTGCTATATATTATGTTGTCCCACATTTACATGGCTTATAATGTGAAATTTTTAATTTTAACTTTTTCTTATAAGTGTTTTGATGAATCAAAATTTTTGAATAAACGGGTTTACTACAAGTTTTACACTTTATAGAACATGTTTTTTAGCTTCTGAAAGGGTTTTAGTAGAATAATTAAATTTTCCAAAATTTAAAAATAATATATTATTTTTTATTTTACAGTGCGTTTTAAACCCTTGTTTAGTGAAAAGGTATGTTTTATAGATTTTTGTCTTTCTGTATGCAGATTATCGTGAAAATCACTCAGAATGCTGCTATTATATTTATTTATAAGCCAGTTATAAATTTACTGTCTATGTTTACAATTTTTATTCATAACTTTCCAAATTAAGGACTGAGAAATCAAGATGCACAGAGGTGTTATTTGATTATATAAACATATTTCCATATTAATGTATATCTTCACAACACGATGCCAGGTTCATGGAAGTATTTCAGCAATAGCCTATTTAACATAATCAAGCTAGGCATAAAATAATACAATCTCTGTAGTTAAATACAATCCTGAAATATACATTTAGATTATATATTACAGATTAAATTGTAGATTAAATATACAGTATTAAAGATTATAATACTGTCGTAATAACACTACCACCTACACATGAAAAGACTTTTTCTGAATGATTTATTCTAACGTCCATTTTCCAGAAAACCAATAGAAAACAGAATGTTTTTTCATTTTCTTTGATACAATTAAATTTATTTACTTATTTTACTTTAATTTTTACTTACAATAGAAGAATGTTAAACTAATTTACATTAAATGCCAACTGTTGCAATATTCAATCCTATTAAACAGATCATTTGAATTGCCTTTATTTCGTCAAAAGTAAAAAATCTTCCTCTTAATCCACTAAAAATATTTTATATTATTTCACTTCACAAATCTGTCTTGTTGATATTGTTCATGTAATTATATAAAAACTAAGAGATATTTAAAAAAATTAAGAAATAAATATAAATTGCAAGTTGATAAACAAAAAATAACTTTATTTTCTCTAAGAAATTTTGATGCCTGGTTAGAACATTTTCAAAAAAATGTTTTAAATTTTATATTGGTATAAAATCGTGTAAATAAAATAATCTAGTTTTGAAATAGCAATTTTAAGAAAATGTATTTTTATTTACAACAAACTTTTATATATTTTAAATTAGAGGTTCTGTATCCTACTGTAGGACTACCGCTAGCATAATTTTCTTGTTTAAAAAAATTGTAAGTATCAATATAGAAAAACAATTATACCTACAAAAAGTAGTTCCAAGGGCAAACAATGAATATAGTACTTTAACTACAATAGCTTGTAGGGTTTTCACGGTGTTTTAATCATTAACAATTCGCGTTTCTGCTGAAGCCTTGTCAGTAAAGTTTAATGTAACTTGTGGTTTCTCTTAATCCTAGGAAGCAGTACTACCGTTCGATATTATGAAATGAACAGTAATTTATTAAAACATATAATTTATTTACTAAATATATTGTTTATTTTGCTTCAGAGATAGTATCTACAATGTGTTGGTATATACATTGTTTTACTTGGTCAACCATCATTTACATAAAGATGTTTGCCTTGTTTAAAAAAAATCTCAAACAAGTTACATTTTGATAAAAATGTCTTTACTATGTGCACACATTTATATACAAATTTGTCTTTTTACCACTTCTATCATACACAATTTATTCCGCAATTTTACAATTAATGACACAATTAATGCTAGACTAGACCTAAATATGCCAAATTAGGTTGGTGTTTTATAAGACGAGATTAAGATGTTTCTACGTTAATTTGTGACTTTATAATATGGTCACTTGTTAATGGAAGTTAAATTTAAATAAACGTAATACATCCAAGTGTATTACAACTTTCTGTAATGCTTAAAATTAACTTTATTTAGAATAATGATTGTTTGCTATATGTACGCCATGGAGAGAACGTTTCAGTCCAACATTTCTACATAAACTAATTTATAGTGAACTATTTAGTATTATTAGCTGTTCAATTGTTCATAGGTTCACCAACATGCTAACATACTATATGTTCTGTTTAGAAATAATGTAGGCCTATGTTTTGGAAATTTAAGTTTTCTGAAGACTAACCTTGCCTACAGGAAGCCCTAATAAAAATAATAAATTACCGTATTTTCACACTTCTGATAATGCTTGTTAGTAGTTGTTAAGTATTGGATTAAATTTACTTCAACATATAATAACTAAACCCACACATATTAGGGCCTTTAAAATAAGTTTTTAGTGAGTAACAAAACAAGAAATGTTGGTTGGCGAAATTTTAGAATAATTAATTACTTTTTTTGTGAAGACTGGGTTGCAATCTAAAAACACCTGATCTAAACTAACTTCAACCTCTAGTAACGGCATTTTTCAAATTTGTAAACATGTATAAGTTGGAAGCACTTCTTATTTTCCTAAAAATATTGCAACAATTAGATTACTCAAGTACTGTAGTAGTATTCGAAAGATTGTCTGTTTTGATTTTCTTAGTAGCTTATAATTAAATAACTTTTACAAAACAAATGACAACCAAAACCGTTACTAGATGGCATTGAAAAATTTGAATAGCCTACTAATACAAATATTTCAAAACAGAAGACGGTATAAATAACATATTGTTCTGTGCATTATTAAACATAGTTTAATCAAAATAAACAAACGTTCAAAAAGGCATATTCAAGAATAAAAATAATAATACTTTAAAAATAATAACTAATTATGACTTCATTAAAATGAAATTATATAGTAAAGAAATAATAATGACTGTTTTTGAATGGAGATGTGCTAGAAGATTTAACTGGGTAGCATTTGAACGGGTTATGGTTCGGATTAAAGAGTATTTAAATCCGGCTATTGGCGATTTTTTCCCCGGTAAGCTGAAATCATAAGAACGTTAAGCAAAATAGAAGGATATCTTTATAAAAATATCATTGAATAGATCAAACATTTAACAGAGCAGCGTTACTAGTAAAGTTCTACGAATTCTTTCCTTTTTTTATTGCCAACAATATAACAAATAAAGGGTCGCCCCGGGCTCAACAACCTTTTCCCGCTCAGTAAACTTTGGTTGTAGGAGTTGGAGGCGTGCAATATTTTTTGCCTTCTTTCAGATGAACCTTTGTAAAGTACCTGACCCTCTCAGAACAAATAGTACTGACCCGCAAGCACATGTTTTGACTAGAATGTTTTTAGTCTTGCTCTAGAAAATGTGGCTGACAAAAAGAAAAAGTGGCTCTGTTGTAACAAGTTGAGGGAAAAATAATCTTTCTTCCAAGTAATTTGAAAATGAGTTTACTACTTTTATGACATATTTTGTCTAATATTTTACTTTATTAGGTAGTAGCGTAAGTAAAATAAAAAGACTTCGTACCGTTCAAACTCGCTGCAAATTTTGAAACGATATAGCGCAATATTGTAAAAGATGGGTTAATCTTGGCATTCGTTATACAAACAAATACATAATCAAGCTTGATTCGCTAATGCGTTTAAACTCTAACTTATGGAATCGTATTTTTTTAATATGCTACTAATTGAATGTCATTTTGAAACGGTTGTATAAAAGAAACCAGAAGTACTATTCATGTATGTTGTACTGCATCTATAATGTTATTATTTTATTTAAGTTGTAAACCTTTTGTTACAGCGTTCTGAATTTTACTTTTATTATTGCAAAAAGAGCAGACTCACATTGAATAATGAAAGGGTGAATATTTTGTTTAATTTGGTGGATGCAACAAGTAAGCATTTAAGGCAAGAGTTTTCCTATTTTTTTCCTAGCTGTGTGTCATACATAATTATGATGTGCTTTCAACATAGGTTGAAGCAATCCTTTCTTCTACACTGAATTATTTAATAACGTAAAAACATTTGCTTAAGCTAATAGTTGCCAAAAACCATTGTAACATTTGAAATAAGCCAAATGTTCTTTCCTAATAAGCAAATGTGTTGAGGCACGTTCTGTCCTTTAATAAGATCCACTCAGGAACTTTATATAAAACAGTTTTTTTAAGTGAACTGTTGGTGAAGATGAACATAAATAGTTGTACTGTCATCATTTAATGCTTCATAAT
>JAGFPH010007538.1:0-33835 GCA_018207615.1 Philaenus spumarius | reverse complement strand
GCAATCTGTATATAATATCCAAACAACCAGGTAAGTCTGAAAGGTTTTAAATCATAAGAGTTCAGCTCGAAGTTAGTCTAGGAATATGTCCAATACCACAATACGACTGGCAGGTCTCATCAGCGTCAATATTTGTTGGGTACCAGGGTACGTTGAAATCTTTATATATAATACGTGAAGCCGTTTTTTGTAAACACAACTCCTCCCTTATTTCTGGACCAATTTTAATGTTTGAGGTTTCAAAAAATTCGTCTCATTTCGTAGTTTTGCAATAAGGTTTGAGAAGTCAAAAATTCTTATCCTTAATGGCGTGAGCTAATCTCAAAGGTCGGGTTTTCCCCATAAGATTAACATGGAAAATATTTAAAAACCATTTCTATACAAAACAGCTGTTTATAATAAGAAACAAACTAATCCAGCTGATTACGTGGATGTAAATAACGATGATTACAGTATTCAGAAGGTTATAAAAACATTTTAATACAAAACAGCTGTTTATAATAAGAAACTAACTAATACAGCTGCTGTGTGGAAGTAAATATTGATTTTTATAAGGGAGGAGATGAATTATTTATTCAAATTATAAAATTTACGAACTAATTTGTTTTGAACATTTAACATTATTTACCATCTTAGTTTTGAGGTTATTATTTATAACTTTTTTATTAGGTTTTTGATCAAGTGTAGACCTGAGCCTTACTGGTTCTTTTAACCTTTATTATTACTGCAGTTATAAAATATAAGAAATAATTTGATTTGAACATTTAACATTATTTATCATCTTAGTTTTGAGGTTATTATTAATCCTACACTTTTATTATAAATAAAACATAACATATGTTTTTAGAAGGTCGCACCGGGGGTTGGCGTGCGGAGCACGCAGGGGTCTCCCCTAGTAGATAGAAATGATTGTTCAGATAAGCTGTCAAACAAAACATCAGCTAATGAACTCACAGAGATTTAAACGTCCTGTGGTATATCAAAGACAACATCAATGGAGGCCGGATGGGCGCATGCAACCCACTAGAGCTTGCAAGTGGATAAACATCCCATGCTTGAGGATGAGTAAACGTTCACTTCTAGCCAAGTCATTAAAAGACCTTGACACGAAAAAAAATCGGGCCTTAGCAAATTCTGTGGATTTGTAATATTTAAATTAACAGTTAAAAAAACCTTTACATCTTGAGAGGTCGAAAACGTATAAAAAAAACTATTTTTCTTTAGGCCCGATTTTTTCTTACGTCGGGGTTTATTTTTGCACAGAATGACTGGACTGTTCTGGATTCATCTAGAAAAGTTGCTTCTATCAATTGCTTCTTATCATGTGCAATAAAAAGGACGTAGTAAGAACTCATCAGAGCGATTTTCTACCTAATTAAACACCTGAGTTTTACCTCACATGAAGGAAATGTATCCTTCAGGGGGAACCGCAGAACAGCTGGTCTATGAATGTAAGAGGCTCGAACAGTTGAGTTATGAAACCTTCTGAAACTACAGAACATCCTCCAAGACAACTTCTATTCGTCAAAAGGTTCCTTACGTCACACAGAGCTTATGGATATCGACAGGGAACGCTGGGGGTAATCCTTAAAGGTCTGCTGTAGTGGCGGTCATCTTGGATTTTGATCCCATAAGAGCAATGTTAAATTTCAAACCATTTATTTCGTTTACTTTTTATTATAAAATTGTTTGGAAGGTCTCATTTTAAGCACAATCACAATACGCATCCGTCTTGCAATTTAATTTTTTTAAATGCTTTTGATTTGTTATGTAATTGACATTTTGTAAGTACAAAGTTTTTTTAGTTTTTTTCCTAACAAAATAAAAAATTAATAATGAAAACTAATTTGCAAGCCGGATCCGAAATTTTATAAAGAATATTCAGTTTTTTTTTCAACACTCAATTACAAAAGATGGACTTATAAAATGGTTTGAAATGAGGCAATGTCAAAGCGTTCAGCTGCAAGAAATAGCACTGTTTAGATAGAGATACAGTGAGAAGCGGTCGCTTTCTCGTTTGCGGGAGCAGACCCTTAAGGCTTAAGGATTAGACCGTGCAAATAAATTAGACCCAAGAAGAAGAGAAACTTGCGCCATAATATTGAAAAATCGTTCAATAAGGCTTACAATATCATATTTATGTGAAATTATTACTACGTACTTTTAGATTACAGATTTGAACGTGTATACGTGTATTGATAAGAGACACCAACAAAAGCGTTGAAATATTTTTACTAAGAGAATTTAAATATTAAGTAAGAAGTCATTGTATTGTTCGTTTTTCTGCCAGTAGATATGTTATCTGAGAAATGACTTATAGCCAGGATTCTGTAATATACAATCGTTTCGACATTTTATGTCATTCTGTTTACAAATGATATGTTAAAGCCGATTTAGTTGATTTTTTTGCTGTCTTTAGTTGCATGTGAGTTGTATCAGTATAATAGTTTTGGACATTAGAAATATATGGAACATTACTTCTGAAACTCATCCTTGTACGAAACGCTTAAAAAACATTTCTTTTTATAACCACCCCCTGTTATCTCTTCTGATACTTCGTATTTACAAGTTAAATTAAATATTTTAAATTCTCATATTAGCTATGTTTATTTATACTTGATGTAGAATGTCAAAAAGTATATTTACATTTAGTGATATTTTTTAATATAAAATATCTTTCTTCATTAAGCAATATGAAAGTATAAGGAAGATATTTTTAATAAAAGCTCATTTTGATACAGCATTCAGTCTGAGTTGAAGGAGGAAACATATTTTCAAGTTATTAAAACATTCCTCCTTCCCTCCTTCAATGCGATAAGATTGTCTGACATGTATTGGAGTGGGAACAAAATATCTTTGCTTAATAACAGAAGCATCTAAACTATCTCTCATACAATTCCAATTCTGGGAACAAAATGTTTATACCGTCGGCGTTGAGTGGTTGCGACGCTTACTTTCACAAAGGTTTTTGCTTAAATAGGGCTTAGGTGTGATTCTCTGCAAACGAGAGAGGGTAATTTTCTGCTGCTGTATTCAGCACTAAAATACAATTGTTGTTAGCTTTAAAGAATACAAGTTAAACACTAATATATGTAGAGGTCATGATATATTCGTTTGTCCTAAAACTGCAAAAATTTAGAGTTGAACCAGCCCACTTATATAGATTTGTTTTTTGTTACATAAAACATACTACATTCTAAAATTGCTTTATTACTAGGAAATGTTGTCTTATTAAAAAAAATTATACATACTATACATTTATTTATAATCCTAAGATAAATAATACAAACTAAAGAAGTACACCATAAATAACAAAACGAAAATTGTGAACAAGATAAAATGATATCTTTAAGACTTTAAATATCAATTTTAGGATGAAAGAGTTGAACAAACTATCTTAATAAAATAAACAGTACAATTTTAACATATTTATATATTTACCTTAGTAATTGCCTGTCGTACAATCCTTGTTTTTCATCGTTGTTATATGACGGCCGTTTCGACTTTTTTATTCAGTAATTTTCAAATTTCAATCTGTTCACTGTTAACTTTGCATGTTTTTAGTGTGCATTTAAGTGTTTTTATGTATGTAAATGTGTGTGCATGTTTTAATGCTGACAACGTTTCTAGTGTGTGATTCTTTTAAAGTTCCATTCTTTAAAATGTAACAGCTGATTACGTTCATCATTTGTAAAACAACACCAATTATATGAGAATATTTTAAGGTTATGTTTACTAATTTTATTTTAAGTGTTTTGTTGATATTATAGAAATAATAATAATTTACATTAATACACCAGATTCGTTTTTTCATGTCTATAAATAAATTTTAAAAGCAATTTTATAAATAAACGCCTCATGCTTTTTTATACGTCTTCAAAAATTAAACTATAATATTATATAAAAAAATTTAATTATATAAACATAAAATTTTTATTTAATTTGTATAAACATAATTAAAATAAGATTTATTAAATAAATTTAAATACAATTACAGTCCTACTTTTTAATAAAAACTTTTTTTTAAACATGTATTTTGTAAAAACATTTTAAAATTTACTATTTTAAAAAAAATAATATAAACAAAACTCTATATAAATATCTAAATAAAGCATTTTTCGCTATCTTAAAAATTTTCATTGATATGAGCCACAAGATAATTTTTTACATGTATATGGAGTTTTATTATAAATTATATTATGTTTTTCTTATAACTCACTTTGATACAGTTCTCGATTAGTGAATAGTAGGCTATAGCGAATGCTCAAAGTTGTATTCGTTAAAATATTACAGCTGTTTTCATCCATAAAAAAACTTCACAGGAAAAGTGTATTATATACTTTATGGAATACTTTATTACTGTACATACTTCATATAATTATAAATATAAATTATACGAATTCTTTGTTACTGTGTACACTTTACAGGTTCATAAATAATGATTATAAACACTGTAACTTAAAATATAAACAGAAAAACTTTATAATGTACTTATAGGGAACCCTATTATACATTTGACAAGAAAACGTTATTATATATTTTACAAGAATACTTAATAATTATTGTATATTATGTAGTATTAGTTTACGGGATTATAAATACTGTATTATAAAAAGGAAGATTTTATAATGTATTTTATAGAAAACCTTGTTATATTTTATAAGAAAAATTAATTAAATCATTTACAGGAAAACTTTGTTATATAATTCATAGTTTGATTTTTTTAGAGATGGAATATTTTTATGACCTCATATTTGTATTCTGCTGCCGTTTTGGTTAAGCAAAAGTGTTTTTCGAGTAATATAGATTTTGCCTTTTTATGCCCTGTCATTTTTTATCATATTATTACACAATGCGGGTTTTCAGTTGAGTGTTTAATTTTGAGAGAAAACGATTCCAAACTATCATAAAAGAATATGCAAGTTAACATCCAAAATATTTTGTATGTTAAGGTAAGGGAGTGACTTTATTAATTGTATGTAAGGAAAAATTTACATGTATTCAAATTGCCTACCCAACGTATTCATTCCAACACTCATCCACCATATTGCCACCGTGATATTTAATAATTGTTTGAATTAATCAGAAGAAACAATTAATTGTTGTTATCAAAGTTACTTAACTGTATGCAATTTCAACCTAAGTTTTATAACTTATGCTTGTTTACAAGTTTTTTAAATTGTTGCAAGTCAAGTTACTAGAAGCATTATTAAAATAAAATAAAAATGTTTATGCATTCCATTATCTTCAATTTAGATACCAATCCATTAATGAAGCTGTAGCAGGAGTGCTTTACCCATGGTCTAAAACTACCAATACGCACCACACATTGTATAGAAAGAAGAGTCATTTTTTGTATCTGCTGAGTACACTAACCTATTACCAAACTATTTAAAAAACATATTCAAGAAGCTTAATGTAACTGTTTCATTCAAAACTCACAATAACATAAAGAAAATATTGCAACCGAAAATCAGGAAAAATATTGACAACTGTACTGGTGTCTACAAATTAAAGTGCAGCGATTGTGATAAGTTGTATATTGGTCAAACTGGTAGAAAATTCAGGGACAGATTTAAGGAACACTTACAAAAAAATGATATCGCACAGAATAAGTCAAAATATGCATTACATTTGATTGATAGTGGACATGTGTATGATAATTTAGCGACTAATTTAATCCCTCTGCATTTATGCAACAAAGGTCGACTAATGAATGCGTTGGAGGAGTATGAGATTTATAAGGCAAACATGGAACATAATGATGCACTCCTCAACGATCAATTATTTTTCAAATCTAATAGCTTGTACAACACTGCAATATCTACACATGGACCTAGAAATAATAATGAGGCAAGAGATAACGGACGTTCTCGTTTAGTTGACGATTGACCGCGGCAATGCCAACATGTACCAACGCAGTTACATTTTTATACAGTAGTTCCGTGTTTTGTGATTTTTTATGTACATAAACACAATTTTATTCCAATGAGCAGTGCGATGTTTTATGTTGTGATTTGTGTGTATGTGGGTGTGCTTGTACTTTTTATTTTTGTTTGATGTGCTCACATGTAAGTGATTTCAACACCTGAAGATGAGAACTTGTTCTCGAAACGCGTAGTGTATTCTACAACATAAGTTGCATGACGGAAATCCAGGTATATGTATATATGTTTATATAGGTATACTACATTTAGTTTCATTCAAAAAGAAGAGATTGGATTCAGCCCTCCGAGACTGTATCTCCCCTTCTCTTGGAGTGGTTTACCGGAACTTTAAAATGCAATGTTTGTAGTGTGCACTAATCTAAAAGTACCTGAGTATTTCTATTTTATCGCTGTTTTTTTTTATTTGACGAAAAATAGGATTACTTTTAAAAAGACATTTGTCTTCCTTTAAATTAATTTTAATAGATTACATTTGCCTTATATTTATAGTGGTTTATTTGGACATATATTGCACGACTTAAGTTTAAGCACGAACAACTAATAAGCAAATGTAAATTTAAAGACATAAAATCTTAGAACGGAAAGAAACAGATCTTAATTAAATACGACTTGGTATAGAAACTTATAGTCACAAGGTCACACGAGTTGTGGTACATTTTGGTCTTAGCCACTTACACCTAGTCCAGTCTGTTCCCGCTTGTAAGTTATAAATTTTATAACATTATATTATTATTAAAAGATGGAAAGAGATATAAAAATCTTATCTCTTGACAACTAGTTATTAACCTCCACGGGAACCTTAGAAAACCAATTTACAAAATCAAAAAAATCCCTCCGCCTTTGATGGAGTAAGCATATTGTTAAACTTGTCTGGCAATATTATTACAGCCTAATATAAGAGATTCGAACTCGTTTGCTACCTTATACACACATCTAATGATTTCTTGAATACAGAATTATTGTAACCTCAAAGATAAGGTCAATTTTAATTAACTTAATGCCTGAATGAATTTTTAAGTGTGTGATATAAAATGAGTTATAATACAGATTAAAGTAGACCAGGATGACTTTTGACTATTCCTAAACAAAATCACAACCTAAATACTAAAGAGATAAATTACTTTAAAATATAAAATCAGCGGATAGTGGAAATTCTACTGAGAAAGTTACTGTATAAAGTAATCAGTTGATTATTGTACCAACACTGGACTTATCAACCGGCTGAGCTATGTGTTTTAAGTTATTTGTAAGTTTGAATATTTCCCCACCATATTGGTAGCATACACTTTAGAATAGTACTGTTTAGCGATCGCAAAATTTCCCTTTTACCTAAACACATAAACAGTTGTTTTCCTTTGTGTAACGTTTTGGTTCTCAGCTTTTTACGCTTTGCTAAAAGTGGCGCACTGTCAAAGAAATCGTCTTTGACATCCTTCAAATTGCATATTACAAGAATAAGATGTTATAGGCAAAATAATGTTATTGAGATCTGTATACCAAACTCAATACGGTACTCAAATTGTTTTCTTCCTTTTAAACTTTTCTTGTACGAATAATGAGCAACACAACAATCGCTTGGTTAACTAAAAGCACCAAGTTATAAAGCACAGGTATGGTTATAATACTGAATGTAGTAAAGTAATTCAGTTGGACAGCCACGATGGAACTAAATGTGTTTCCATTACCAATTAAAATTGTTAACATTTCGTAACAGTATTAGATAAAATTATTTATTTATCCATTTAGAAATATTTTTTAAACGCAGTTCTGATACTCCTAAATGCAAAAAAAGTCAACACAAATCAAAGTGAAACTAGAAGAGACTATATTGTTACGGAAACAAAATAACACAGTTTGTGATTCAACAAAAGCATTTATGTCTTTGATTAAGTCTGAGTGAAATGCACAGAAATAAATATTTATGCTGGAACGTTAGACAGAGTGGACGTCATAGAAAATATAGTTTCTACTCGCTGTGTCAGTGAATGTAATGGACAAAATATTTTCTAAATTTATATATTTCTGAAGCGTATATATTGCTGTGACTTGAGTTTTGTTACTCAGCATTTTGAATTGATTAAGTTGTTTTACGCATTGGTTTGCATAATGTTACATTATTTTGTGACGTTTTATCGTGCGTTGAATTACGTTACGTAGTGATAATTAACCTTGTTAGTGTTACGTGTATACATTCCCATTAGAGTCAATACATCAAACTCAGTGATCGGAATTAACCTTGAGCAGGCTGACCTTGTTCCATTGCATTAGTATTAGTATTCGAGTGCGTCTAGAACATTGCTTGTAAGCACTTACGCGATTTTTGATTTTCACCGTGATATGCATATCAGTTAGTTTTGGAAAAATCTCCAATGTGTGATCAGTAGACAGCAAAAGACGTACACAATTTTTTAAGAAAAGATTTTAATTTAATATTTTTGTAATCTAAAAGTTATAGTTTACATTTTCATCAACAGCTTTCCGCAAATTAAAACAGTTTATAAAATTCTATAAAAGTTTCGAAAAACTGCTAATATTGTTTGTATTTAACTGATTTATCCTTGTATTGCACACTCTTAAAATAGCCTAAGTCAAATTGTGCTACACTAAATTTCAGTGATGTGCATTAAGTTACGTTGCATGACGATTTGTTGCTCTTTGTCAAATAGATCCGGTTCACGTTACGAAATGTTGTGTTGCATTTCATTAAGTTATCTTATGTTTTGTGATTCAGTTCGTTTCGTTAGGTCATTATGCGTTACGTTATGTTCTGTTATAATACAATAAAATGTTTTTTTTTGCATTGCATTACATTTCGTTATTCTGTGTTGGGTTCAGTTTATTTTTTGATTGGTAATGTTTTGTTACATTGGATTACATTAGGTATTGTTGGGTTATTTTGAGTTGCATTATTTTTCGATATACAACTAGGCCTATAGAACTAAAATCGGTTCATCTGCTCTTCCGCTTCCTTCAAACATTTGTTTTCATATTTCAGAATCGTAAACTAAAAGGCATTGGTGCATAATGAAATTTTGTTAGGATAAATCAAACACAAAATTTTTGTTAGTTTAAGTAATTTTTGTGGCTATTTTGAATTAAAAGAATTGAGTTAATCCTTTAAAAATATAAACCTAAATATTCCAAGTTGTCCGTGAATATGTGACATTAAATTATTAGTTTTGTCGAGGAGATTATTATAACCATTGTACGACCAAACTCACTAAGTACAACGCATATTGTATAAAGCGTATTTGTACAACTATGGACCAATACTGTAAGTATAATTTCTGGATCAATAAAACTGTACAATAATACTACCAAAACGAGCCTAGTTTTTTATACAACCCCATTTATTTTTGTCACTTTTCAATGTTTGACTCAAAAACTTATTGACATACTAGTTTGAAATATTGCATTGCATTTATTTTCCAAAAACACATGTATAATAAATACATTTTCTAACCATGGAATTAAACACATGGCAGTTTTAAAATGTGTGTTGTTGAACAATCCGAAACACATTAGCTTTATAAAACATGTTAAAAAACATGAGAACAAAAAGTGGTTTTTAGTAACTAACAATGAAATGATTTTCTAGGTCAAAGAATTGTGTAGTTTTTTCTTGGCTGATCCTTCATCTTTAGAAAAGCATAATGGACATTTCAGTTTATAACGGTTATTCTTTGAATTTCAGAAAAACTGAGAATACAATGTTGTTTGAAATTATTAGAGCCAATTTATAATATCTTGTGGATAAAATTTTTAGTGAAGGTAATTAATTATTTTTTGGTTATTCAACATCAAAAATTTTAAATGTCCGATATTTTGAATTTGGTGGTTGTAAAATATAGATTATTTAATAGTTTGTATTTGTGCTATAAACAATTTTAGTATATTTATCGTTTTTGAGATATAAAATACAAATAAAAAAAATAATAATAGCGGTGTGAAAAATAACGGACTTTTGTTATTTTTGTATTGGTTAAATAATGAATTGTCTTAGGCCCAGAAACGATACCTAAAAGTATTTTTATAAAGATTTTATAGTGTTGTAATTTTACCTGTCTCTACAATTCTGCTTAGTAGATGTCAAATATTGTTAAAAACTTTAAGTTTATATTTATAGAAACGTAATGTAGGACATGAACAAAGGGATAAATTCTTTTGTTATTTCTGGATCCGTAGCTTTTGTCTTGTTTCCGTAACGGAACGAATAAAAGCAATATAACTGAGCAAAGAATAGCTTGTTTACTTCTGACGATAGACTTGTGTGTGGGAGCTAGCGAAATAAAAGTGTAACCATTTAGAGAAGTTTTTTTTAAACTGTTAAAGAATTGCGACTTTCTGGCTTCTAGAAGCACCTAAAAAGAAAAATAAGGTAATTTAGCAAGTAAAGCAAATGGTACTTGGCAACCATCCACCTATTGAGTAGTTGTCTGTCTGTTAGGTTTGGTATGATCTACAAAATAGTTATTACATTACAGTTGTACATAAATCACTTTGGCATCCCTAGATACTTCAAGTCCCAAACCCGACTTGGAGACTGTTTCGCTTCGTTTGAACAATGAATAAAGATATATGAACAAAAATATCCGTTAGCAGAACCTATACTACACATAGGTACAAATTTGACAAGAAATACCAGATTTGAGTTTTTCAAAAAATATTTTTATTGGTTGAAAACCAAAAATTTTACATTTAATAACCTCCTCTAAAATGTCATCATGAATTATATGCACGAAGGACTTTTGATCTAGGATGGTCATTTAGAAAGGTCAGTGAGTGAGTTACCACATAGAGATCCATAAAGGATGTGATCTACAATTATTAGTAAACACATTAGCAACAATTAATAAAATAAACAATGAATTACGTTTTATTGGAACGTATGAAAAAAAAGAAGATTACGTAGTCATTTGGTTTAGCAATTTAAACATGTTAACCTGGATAAAATAAAACAAAGATGATGGAAAAGAATTCCGTTTTTACAGTTTAAAACTAAAAAAAAACTTCAATAGGTCGAAATGGCTTTTTGTTCCTTGTTGAAATTAAAAACGTTTATTAGGAAAAAAGTTAAAAATATCTCCGGATGTGTATTACAATGTAATACCACTGAATCTGTTTCTATTTATCTACATACATTTTGTTGAAATTAATCGTTAATAAGTCCATACTAAGTCAAAAACTGGCAGCAAGGTTATTGAGCACAGATTCGAAAGTTGGATTCGGTTTCAAGAAAAGAGTTGTTTAAGTTCTTATTCTAATAATTGTTTATCGTTCCTATAACTAAACATATTTTACTCAGTAGATAGTTGATAAGTAGATAGATAATAAGTAAATAGTTGATAAGTAGATAGTTCATAAAAGGATAGTTAATTGATAAGTAGATAGTTGATAAGTTGATAGATAATAAGTAAATAGTTGATAAGTAGATAGTTGATAAACGGATAGTTAATTGATAAGCAGATCGTTGATAAGTTGATAGATAATAAGTAAATATTTGATAAGTATATAGTTGATAAACGGATAGTTAATTGATAAGTAGATAGGTAAAAAGTAAATAGTTGATAAGTAGATCGTTGATTCATAAGTAGATAGCTGATAAGCAACTTAATAACTTAATAGATGGTAAGTGGTTAGTTGATAAGAAGTAGATAGTTGTTAAGTATATAATTGATTATTAGATATGTGATTTGTTAAATAATTGACAATTAGAGACGTTATATTATTTTCATTTTGGGATTAGATTTGGAATTCATAGAGAATGCATTTTTAAACCTAAAATGGTGGCTACCTTAGTGATATAAAGCACTGGTTTATCGAGTAGCTTGTCATTAAATTGATGTAGTTTTGTTTGTATTTGTCTTTATTTACACACAAGTAGTCGAAATATTTAATACTGTGTGAATCAAAGGAAGAAACTCCAGCTGGAACACAGTTTATTTATTCAGATAACGTTATAGTGTTGTAGACAAGGACGAGTAGAAAGCAAATAGAGAGAGTCAATATGGTGTGGTTCTTGTTAAAGTCGTAATAATGATTGATTGTAATGCAATTTTTCGTAAGATGTAATTTTTATGTTTGCAAGAAGAAATTATGTAATAATTTATAAATAGGACACAAACATTCAAATTAGTATAAAATAAAGACAGATGTTCTAAGTAATAAACCATACACAGTTAGTACACTAAAAATAAAATATAAAACATACAGATGTAATACTTTCCAAAAACGTATAATTGAAATACACATCATAGTTATAAATTACGATGCAACTATAACGAATCATAAAATATAAAATTAATCAAATATAATAATAATAGAATAAGTAGAACTATAAAACAGAACATAAAACGTTAAATTTAAAATGGAATACAAAACATAAAAATTTGCAATTATTATAATTAAAAAATAAATAGACGGCTTTAGCACAAACGGTGTAATTACGTATAATTACACAATTAAAAACACACCGTAAATTTAATAAATTTTACAGTAAAAGAGATCATAAAACATTAGTATGAACATACATTCAAATGATAAATTGAAGATAAATCACATTTCCAATTTTTAAAACATGTGAACAAAATTTGTTTAAACATTTAGACATTTTTTTGGAATGGGCTTTATTTTATGTCATACCTTCAATATTATTTGAGTGCTTTGTAAATATCTACTTGTAGTATAATAATATGATTAGAGTTTATATATCAGTTAGTTATGTACTGGATATTATACAATTAATAGCATATACAATTACGTTTTGATTGTGTTGATGTTTGGGGAAAACGCAGATTAATAACCCTATTTGGCAAAAACCTTCACTGCTGGATAATTTAAACTTTATTGAATTAACTAGCAGCACCCATGGCTTCAGCCACTTCACCACCACACTATGGCTTTGAGGTTAGACAATATTTGGATACAATATTGCGTCAAAGATGGATTGAAAGACGCGGTGCAGTAGAGTGGCCTGCTCGGTCCCCTGATTAAGAACGCTTGATTTTTTTCTTTGGGGATACCTAAAATTTGAGTAGCTTGCAAAAAACGATCGCGGCCACACGTACGTTCGGATCGCGTAATTATGAATAAAATTTAAATGTCCTATCGAGTGTTGTATTGTGTTATGTGTTACATGTTGTTTGTGAATGTTTTGTATAAGTGTTTCATTTTAAAAACTTGACGCGCATTAACAAATGTAAAGTACTAGTGAAGTGTAGATTTGATAATGCCTGAATAGAAAAGGCGAAACGTACGTCACCAGGAAATAAAAAAGAAAAATAAAGGACTGAGAGCTGTAAGTACACAAAAAAGCAAAATTATAGATACCTAAAAGATAAAGTTTATCGTACTAAGCGTCGAGATTTGGTGCGCCTAAGACAACTCATATCTCAAGAAGCTCAAGATATTCCTCGTGACTACATTTGAAATGCAGTGGGTGGCTTTTACAACTGCTTAGGACATTTCCAGATAACAGGAGGAGGACATTTTGAACACTTAATAATTGAACTCAGGTAATTAAACATTGTTTTAACTTGTTACACTTAATGTTTTACAGTTTTGAATAGTTTTAAAACTCAAACAGCAATAACTACCGATTACATCAAACGTTTGAATTCCAGTTTGCGGCATTGTTTTCAATAAACATTACCTTATAATTGATGTGCAACTTGACATAGACTCTAATTAAAGATTTTCTTCTAACTCCTTGTGGGTCGTCCACCAATGGCGTCATCCTGTCGGTAATTGAACAGATATTTAGGTTACTGTCACCAGCAATGATGTGTGAACGTTGGTGTTTTTCTCTGTTGTGGTTTAAAAGTTAAAAAAGTTGTTCCAGACTTAATTGTCACCAGGTATATATATTAAGTAAAGAACCCGATTAAATAACTCCAACTATATTTATTATATGTATTACAAAATTTAAATACGTTTCTCCTCAAATATAAGCCCGTTTGCACTAATACATCACTGAAATCTGCTTTTCCACGGTCCAAAGGAAGAAAATATATATAATCTGTTTTAATGCAACCTCCACGCCGTTTTCTACTTTACAGAAACAACTGACTCAATACCTTTAAGTCTTTAAGTATTGGTTTCACTTTTTGGAGCAAATAATAGTCATATAGTAATAAAGTAGGTGAATATTATGGATGTTCAAGTGTAGTGATGTAATTTTCGGTCGAAAACTTCTTCGAAGAAAGGGTTGTTTTTTTAGCCATGCTTTACTAACCCTTTTAGCTTTATCAAAACTTCCTTAAACTATTTCTGGTTATTTTTAGTATCTACTGGAACAAATTCTTCTAATACTACAGCCTTGATATCTAAAAACGCAACTGGCAAAGCTTTGAATTTTGAATTGTGCACCATGTAAACACACGTGTACGAGAAGGAATTATATGAGGCAGTCATTTCATAAGCTGTGGTAAGCATTTGGAAACATTCTGAAAGTAATTTGTTTAATTAAACTACAAATTTTTAATTAAAACAAACTAAATGGCAATTCATAATAAACTGAAAGTCATCGACTTTTGCTGCTTGTTGTGCTAGTTATCAATGTCACCAGGAATGCACTTATAACAGTTTCGGAAAGGTTTATTTATGGAGTGGAATCACAGTCTTTTTATTGAATAAACATAACTTGTATATATATTATACACAATTTTTTTTTACATGATTAACTTCAGTAATCCATTACACTGGCAAAGGTATTTTCAACAGTTTGTAGACTAATAAACAATGTTTGGCTACTTCCGAGCTGTCAAGATTGCATCAAACGTTTTCGATAAAGAGTAGAACAGTGACGAATTTCTCAAAAAAAGGGTTAATTTTCGAATTCCGTTTTTATGACAGCAATTTAAAAATCCCAAGCATATAGCTCATGTTATCCGACAATTTTTAGCACATCAATACAAGTTTCAAAATCAGGTCAGCAGTGTACAAGTTAAATTGTAACAAGCAAACTATTAATAGTGTACATCTAGATAATAAATGATTTTGAATTTAACTTTTGTAAAGTAAACATCTAAATATTTAAAGTTATATTTTCCTCATGGAATTATAACAAAACCACTGGTTAACAGGTAGGTTTTAATTTATAGTTTAATTTGTCGATTGTTAGGCAAATATTTTCAGCAAAATTATGTTAACCGTTACAGAGAATTTAAATAACTCGAAGAATGCATAAACATTAAAATATTTCTGTGAGTAATGGATTGGTGTTAGTTTGAGACCCTCATCTAGGGTTCCGTAACATCAGCCATTTTACCGACATTATATTAATAAAATCAAGACTTGAATACTTATAACCAATAATAATAACTATAGAGGGGAAAGAAATAATACATTGTTGAGGGTAGAGGACTATTGAAATAAGGTGACGACTTCTATCATAATGTAAACCGTACACCGCATGAATGAAAAACATATTTTGCATACATATTTGACACATTTTGGCACTGCTACAACCTCTAAAATAAATAAGTACTTCTAAAACAGGTGTTTTCAAAGGTTTTGCAGCTCTGCTGTACTTTGAATGTTGAAGTGTGAATTCAAATTGGGAAATTTTATATTTAGTATTTTGTTTAGATGTTTTATTAGTAGTTTGCTAAGGGGAGTCGGATGGTCCTATCTTGCCCATGTTAAATTGAACAACTTTAGGTACACTTATCTCAGAAACTATAAAAGATATATTTATGATTTTTGTGTTGTTTTGTTTGGCCTATTGTGCTGGTCATTTTGTGTGTTGTATATAAAAAAAATAATATTTAATATTTTTCTTTTTAAATTCAAATTACGACCTTTTTTACAGCGTTTTTAAATATAAAAAACACACAAATATAAATTTATAAAATATAACAAAAAAACCAACACTCAAAATAACCAGCATAATGTCTCAATTAAAATTTTAAAAAATTGTGAAGATATCTCTTATGGTTCCTGAGAAAATGTACCTTTTGTAAGAGAAAAACTGATTTTTCAGAAATAGCGTTTAAAGTTACAAGCTGTTATTAACTACTATTTACACTTATTTTAATATAACTTTTCAGGAAACAATAAATATTGTTTCAGGAAATATATATATATAAATATAAATATATATTCAGGGCTGTTTTATTTATTGCATCCTGAAAAATGCACTTTTTTACGTATGTCATTTTGCATGAACGTCAACGATATGTGCTTGAGCATACAGTCCAGAAATTTGTCTTAAATTGTTCGTGCACACTAATAAAAATGCTTATAAAACCACTTTGGCTCATCAGATTTTAATAAATAATGTCTTAAAATAATCCTGAAAAGATACAGAATAAAAAAATAAAAAAAACCAAAAAAGGTAATTTTTTTAATTTTTCACCATCCGACTCCCCTTAATTTAAAATACACAAATTTTATGTTTTGGTTGGTGTTATTATTATTGCTTCACAATTTGTATATATTTATTAAATGAGCGATATTTTTACATCTTTAAGATAATTAAAAACAAACTGCACGCCATGCTTAGTAATAAAATGTCATACTTTTTTATGGCGTAAATTGTAATGTAATTAGTGCAGGGTGTAAAGCCTACATTGTCTTGAAATTATACCGATCATTTTTCATTAGTATTTGTACTTATCGTTTAGAGACCTACCGAAGAGTGAAAATTGATTTATTGCTAATTTTGTCCTTGTATTTAGATAAAATTCATTTATACGTTTTGTGACAAATTTACAACTTAATTAATTAATTCTTAGTTTTTCCGGAATTGGAATAGGAAAGTAAGCCAATCTTTGCATTGTAACCTGTGCTCTAGAATCTTCTTGAATCAATTATTCATATAAATTTAACATGTCTTGAAGTAAGTTTATTCTTGAGGTTTTGTTTTCTACAACTTGTTCCGTTCAATTTTATTGAAAAACGTATATTTGCTGTTAACTTTGATTTAATGCTTTTTTAATATTATTATAAAACATTATGAATACATTCTAGAGCATTTTCTAGCTCATAATAGGTTGGCACCTCTGCCACAATAAAGAATGGCATAGTGTTTCAAATATTATCCTCTCGTGACTTCCAGACACTCTCAGAGATTTCCGTACAATCAGCTTGTTTAACAAAATTATATTAATGAAATCAAAGGTTGAACATTTCATTTACACACTATACTAAACTAACGATCTACTCAATAACAGTTAGACATTATGAACATTATGAACTATTTTGAAGTCTACTATAATCCCAACGTAATTTTTAAAAACCTTTAACCTATATTACCTATTACTATTGTAAAGACACCAAAAATTCGTATTTATTCTTAAAGGAATTGGTACATCATATCAGGGATCATATCATTAGTCATCAGTCCCTGATACCCATAATCATAAAAAAAAGAAACACATAGCCCATTATATTCATATACCATTTCAAAACATTAGTAATAAAATTTCATCATCTTATGTAAAATAACCCATATAGGCTTAAGTGTAGGACAAAGAAAATGTAAAAGGAGAAAGAAGAAATAATAATGTTGAGGAGGAAGATAGTTGCAAAAGAGAGGAAGAAGAAGGTAATCAATGGTAGAGGAAGAGTTTGTTACTAGCTTTGTTGGAGAGCAGTTGATTTTTAGTTTATGGCAAAAATTTTTTTTAAACATACAACATACATCTGCTAAATTGAAACAAGAAGAAATAGTATCAAGTACAGTATATAAAAAAATTAAAAATAGAATATCAAAAATATAATATCCACCAAGACATTTGGGTGAGTCAACTAAATTAGTCATCACAACCCATCAGGTCTGCAGACTTCTATTACAAAATTCAGACCTATTCAAAATTACCAACCAAATAGCATCACTAACTTCCTCAATCCAAAAAAACCCAACCAAAGGGCAATCTTATTTTAAGCAGAAAGTATTAATATAAATTCAAAATCGTAATCATCATTAAATAATCTCATACTAATCAATCACCCTTTTATTAGGCTAAGTAAAGAAATTGTTATTAGTAGTTAAGAGTTTTGTTAAATTGTTATGTAGGCTATTATAAAAATTTGTGTTGCAACGACTGTGATTTATAACCGTTAGCAAGCCGGCAAAAAGACTTATAAACATTGTTAAAGCCCGAAATAATATCCATATGTACGCAATTTGTATCATTAATTAATTAAATCATTTTCATTGTACCTCTATTTATTGATAAATCGAAGTCACAAATCGAGAAATTCTTATAAGATTAATATTTAAATTTAACAACTATAAAATTGGCACCACAACGAGTGGGCTATTAGAAAATAATTAGTAAAACTATACTATGTAAAACAATATATATTTACTAAAACCTAACACAAGACACTAATTATATCGGTTTCCTTCTTGTTTATCAAACCACAAAAACTGCTAACAATGAAATCAGAAATATTATTATAAACTTTATACTTGGTACGTTATTGGCACAGATAAATAAACGTCAATTGTGTTAAAATAAGACGCAATTTGTATTGCGACAGGTTGAGGAGTGATTGGGTGGAAACGTGTCTGGAGCCAAAAAAGCTTATAATATTATGCGGGCGAACGAATTCCGTCTTGAGACGCACGTTTGAACCTTGTGCGTCGCAAACCTATAAGACTGGGAGTTATCGTCGCTTTAGGGTAGGTACTTGATGAAAAATTAAAATCCATGTAATAGGCCTACAACTTACCTATTCAATATAAAATGGAATACAAATATAAGACCTTTCAAGAGTCTAATCAACCTTTAATTTTTGACAACAGAATAATTACTACATTTTTCTCAGGTAATTTTGAAATGTGTACAACTTTAGTTTTAACATAAAAAAAAATTAAAAAAAATTAAACAAAGGCTTCTATGAGTACATTTTTAACCTAGCACGTATAAAAAAAGTCAGAATATCTTTTCATTAATTATTCAGTTTCAATTCCAGTGCACCTCAAATAATATGTTTGTTGTTTATTTTCAAATATAAATAAGTTTAGGCGTATTACAACTGAACTTTTGCTTTTTTCAAATGTCAACATTACTAGGATATGCAAACTTAAAAATAATTCAATACAATTTTCGATTATTTTTTATTCAAAATTTTAGAGGGATAGAGACCACTACAACCTTCTCAGATATTCCTCATCCATTCTTTATTCAAACGTTGAAAAATGCGTCTTATACACATTTTCAAAGAGCCTGAAATTTCCAAATACAAGCAGTTTTATCAGTTTCAAGATGTTAAGAAGATGTTAATGTATATAATATTATGCACATCTACTAAAAGCTAACTATACAAGAGTCGCTCTTGCCTTCAAGAAATAATGAAAACTGTGTCAAAGATTTTAAATTGAAGGTAATTACACAGTTTAATGCTTTGAATCAGAGAGAGAGAGAGAGAGGGGAAAATAGAATAGAATAGACTTTATTTTGGGCAAAGTTCTTTATTTTGGAACATCAGGTCTTCTTTTACACTTAACCCATAGTTATACAATTAAAATTTTTAAACACATTTTCATAATTGACTTAAGATAACGTAAATCTAGATAATAACTGTTTTTGAATTTAACTTTTGTAAAGTAATATTTTCCTCGTGAAATTATAACAAAACCACTGTCAGAATTAACTTACTATAACAGCTCACTTTAAATATATTGTGTGTAATTTTCACCGGTTGCAGTAATTCACTTTAGTTGAGAAACATTTTTAAAGGATTTCCTGTTTATATTTATGGTAACGTAATCCGGGACGCGAACAAAGGGATTAATTCTTTTGTTGTTTCTGGATCCGAAACTTTTGTCTTGGAATGAATGGAATGTAACAATTCAAAATATATCCCTACATAAAAATCATTTAAAATATCAAAAGAAACCATTCATAATTGCTGAACTAAACACGCATGAGTGCGAGAGAGAGGAACAGACTACTATAAAGGCAATTCATTCACAAGTCGAAGCAGCGACACCTATCGACCAAAAATCGTAAATGATTCATTAATAAGATTATGACAGCCGACTTCCAACAACATTATAAATAATTACCAGTACTTCTCGACCTCAAATTGATATCATTCCCACATCAAAATTAATCTAAATTAAACGACCAATCCATATAAAATATAATAATAACTCAAGAGTAAACCAATCGACCGAAATCCACCTTTTAAAATACACTCGAAGCTAGGCCGATGTACGAAATTGTAGGCCTATTCCAAATTAAAACCACCGATCCCAAGGAAACTAAATTCTAAATCAAAAAAGGAACAGAACTATCGAGTCGAACAGAAGATTTTACATCAAAAATGTCTTTGGCAAAGTATGAAAAGAAATACCGTTAAGCTAGTAAATTTCTTCAAAGATATGAATATTCGGTTAAAACCTGGAGAACGAGAGGCCATGTTTGTTTAAACCCAGCCCACAATCACGTGACCGCTTATGCCGCGGAAAAGGAGACTTTTAAACGACCAGATAAATAACTATATTTGTAGACCTTAGATATTAGATATTGAGTTGTACAAGGAGCTATTTTAGATATTTTCATTTAAAAGTTTATTTACTCGAATTCTATTTACTTTACCATTCTATGTTCTTTAAAAAACCAAAATACATCAAAATTTCATTAAAATCATACAAAACAAATACACTACATTTCAAAATACACATTTTCACATAACAATCAAAATCCCACAAGAAATGAAATTAACCAGGCCTTACTGTACCAGTTCCTGAGAGCCTAGGGAAGCCAAATTGGGATAAAACCCAATTAATTGTTGCTGAGACATCAAAGGGAGCAGACGCTGTGTTAGAGCCCACCAAACCACAAATTTCAAGACCATTTTTGAAGTGTTTAACAACTGCCTACGTTAAAATAACCTTGTATAAGTGAAGTGACTGAACATTATCAAATTTCAATAAACCATTCTTTTCAAGAAGAAGACTGTATATAAAAATTGGGTGAGATCAATCCACATAACTATTCATCAAATTGGATATACTCCAACCTTTCTTTTGCATGTTTAAATTCAAAGAACTATACCAGTAAAGCTGATAAACTTTTCTAAATATAGATATATCCCATCAAGATTTCAACTTTCATCAGAACTTTATCCTTTATATTAACACTAAATTCATACATCTACTTACCAATACACTTTCCACCTTGTACTAAGTTATTTTCTCCTTTGTTTTAATTATCCTAATTCTTAATTTAAATAATTTGTATAATATTTGTTTCAATTTAATATTGGTAAGAGCCGGCACCAACCTACCCGAGATTAAGAGTGCTCATTGGGAAATAATTCCCTAAAATAATTTTGTATGTATTTGATTTTGAGCTAAATAACTATTAAACTGTAAATATTTTTTTTTTTGATTTTCTATTGATAAATAAAAGAAGATTCTATTGTAATTGTAAACCTGTGTCCTGAGTCAAATCATTTATCAAATTGATTAAGCTAGAGTAAGCAGTGTTACAGTTCATTATATTGATAAAATAAAAGTAGAGTTTTATAAATTAGGATATATCTTGTTCTATCATAAATTGACGCCTACAACATTAGGACTATTGAATTAAAGTAAAAGAGAAAGTGTAAATTTATAAGTTGACGCCCAACAAGTGGGGCTTGTTAAAAAAATCATTTAATATATAACAAATTGGCTTTCTCAACGTGAGGCTTCTCACAAAATAATAATAATAAAAGTTGTATTGTAATAAATTGACGCCGCAACGTGTGGCTTTTCTAATAAGAAAAAATTGTATTGTAATAGGAAGTAATAAAACCTATTTATTACTAGGCTCCGGACTATACCATATTTGAGTTAACTCAATAAAAGTGTACGCATTATCTGTCTTACAGCTTTTGTAGACTGGTGGTGGTTTCATCCTACGGTATAAGCAGTTTGCAAGTCAAACAAACGGTGGTTGGATCGTTTCCAAGGTTACGAAATTGTATAGCGCATTATTTGTATACAGTGGACAAGATGGCAAGTCTATGTAAAAAGAAAAACTATGCTTATTCTGTTTAATTGAAAATAATCAACAAATAATAAGTTTTCAGATCGAAACTATTAAGAGGAAAAACTTAAAAGTGTGTTATGCTTGTGTGGACATTACACAAAGGTAAAAGTTAGAGGTAAATTTGTATCAAGTAGAGGGAAATTTTGTTCTATAAAATACAAGATGTTAACTTGTAAATACTAATTATTGTTAACAAGTTATAGGTGTTTTCTACAGAAATAAAACGAAGCGTTAAAACAACCGAGTTAACAAATAATTTAATTGAATGTTCACTAAAATAATCGACAAGTTTACAGGTTACCAGGTAGGTTTTAATTTATAGTTTAATTTGTCGATTTTTAGGCAAATGTTTTCAGCAAAATTATGTTAAATGTTACAGAGAATTGAAATAACTCAAAGTATGTATAAACATTAAAGTATTTCTGTGAGTAATTGATTGGTGTTAGTTTGAAACCCTCCTCTAGGGTTCCGTAACATCAGCCATTTTACCGACATTATATTAATAAAATCAAGACTTGAATACTTGTAACCAATAAAAATAACTACAGAGGGAAAGAAATAATACATTGTTGATGGCAGAGGACTATTGAAATAAAGGACTTCTATCATAATGTAAGCCATACACCGCATGAATGGAAAACATATTTTGCACAAATTTTTGACAAATTTTGGCTCTGCTACAGTGCATCGCTAAAATAAATAAGTACTTTTAAAACAGGTGTTTTAGGTTTTAGGTTTTGCAGCTGTACTTTGAATGTTGAAGTGTGAATTCAAATTGGGAAAGTTTATGCTTTAGTATTTTGTTTAGATGTTTTATTAGTAGTTTGTTAATTGCAAATACACAAGTTTTATTGGTGTTATTATTATTGTTTAAAAATTTGTATATATTTATAAATGAGCGATATGTGTACATCTTTATGAAAATTTAAAACAAACTGAACGCCATACTTAGTAATAAAATGTCCACAGCGAAATATTTTGTTGAGTTTTGTTTATTAGATAATATTTTTATATATTATTATACATTATATATATGATTATAACAGTGTAAAATTGTTTTTAAAAAAAATTGACGCGGCTGTCAGCTAAGCATGTAAAAGTTTTTAATTCACGTAAGTCTTCTTTTAAATGTTTTATTTAAATACGTAATATTTTTTCAAAAAAAATGTTATGAATAAATCTCAAATTATTAAATATTATGTTATGATCTACAAATTCAATTAATGTTGGGAAGACTTGTTATAAGCTTTGTAGTAAATTTTGAAGACTGCTTGTCTTCCAAACTTTACTTTCTTTTGTTCTTTTTTCATTTCATTATATATGTTATACACTTTTATTAAGTATCCAGAAAGATATTTTAGTTTTACATACACACATAATGGTATAATACTAGGCATTAGCTGAAAAATCATTATAAATCATAACTTTTAAAGTGCTCAATGTTATAGAACTTTTGCAACTAGTAGGCCTAATTTTTATAAACTGTATTTTCCATTGTCACTTGTACTTTTATGGATTTTGCTTCAGATATCAAGTTTTAAATCAAGTAGGTGGATCATAGCCTTGTTATTAAGTATAACTACGTTCAAGTAATTAATTTTTAATGAAGTACTTTTTTACCTAAGATCTGTCTTCAGTTTTACTTCCGTTTGTGTGAGTTCCATTGCTTTAATTAGTGTGTGAAAAGAAAGCTGTCTGCAAAAGAATAAAGCTAATGAAAACTGTACGTTTATAATTCAATAAAAAGGTACTATTCATTTACAGTGCTTGCCGTCGTAATACAACCAATTAGAGTTTCTCACCGCACCAGTTTCGAGGTTGAGTAGGCTTACTGTCTCAAAACGTATTCTTTATTTTTACACATGTTCAATTTATGTGACTAAAAATAGCAGACACTATCTCTGGTTCAAAATCCTTTTTTACAAATTATCAACTTTAAGTAGATTTTTCCACATTTATCCTCTTTTATTTGTGCTATTTTAGTGCTACCAGTTTTTTTTTGTGTGCTGTTACACAAGTCTGACATTTTATACGGCCCTCACATATCTATTATGTAAGATTGTCGTCGTGTATACATAAGAGCATCTAATTTGTCGTAGTTTTATTTACAGTAATGTTCATACAGCTAAAGTTAAACGTATCACAAAATGAAACAAGTTCGTTTAAACTTAGTTCATAATCTTACTAAGATCAGACTACTTAAGTTATACTTTAAATTCAAATAACGGATTTATATCACAACACTTATTTTAGCAAAATTTAAACGTTTAAAACCATTCATTGTGGAAATGAAAATGAAATTTGAAAAAAAAATATTTAAAAGAAAGACAAAATAATAGTAGTACTTGATACGTGAAATTAGTAAAACATAGTTCCACTATAGTTAGGTCTATTTTTCCAAAAAAGTAAATTTTATTTCTTACATTAACTTCAATGATAACAATCTTACACTTAAATAACAAAATCGTTATTAAGTTACAGTATATATTATTAAAATTTGATCAGATCGGGGTCCCGAGAGGATTCGAGAGGGTTTCAAACGAGGAAGTCTGGTCTTATTATTTGTCACCATAAAAGTCTGGCGTGACGTAATTCCTGAGATTTACCATTAATATTTAAGATATTTCAGTGGTACTTTTGTATAAGTACAACATGTACTAACAAATTACAGATTTACCGGTAAGTCTTAGGATTGTAATGGAGCCTTGGTTATTGTAAGAGATAATTCAAACTTTTATCTATGGATTTTGGTAAATCTCAACACGTGCTGGTAGACTCTGGTAAAAGTTAGTTACAGTCTTGGGTAATCAGTGGTAATGTTTGGTTACGGATAATCCGCATATTTACCAAAACAATTTGTAAAAGTCCAATGGTTGACAATCCCTCACAATATTTCGGACTCTTACCATGTTCTTCAAAGAATCTTAAAATTTATCAACTCTCAAGTGATAAAAGATGGAATCTCTTTAGGTTTTTTTATTTTTCCAACGTTTTTGGTAAATTTTAAAATTTTTTATGTTAGATCTCAAGTTTTGCAGCACGTAATATTTACATTTACAGTAACACATACACCGTTATCTAGTTGGTCTTGTTTATAAAGGATACAATGTTGTTTAGGGAGCAGAATTGAATAACACAAAGAGCTGCTTTACGTGCCATTAAGCCAATAACATTATGAACTATTTTGATGTCTAGTACAATCCCAACGTAATTTTTAAAAACCTTTAACCTATATTACATATTACTATGTAAAATAATATATATTTACTAAAACCTAACACAAGACACTAATTATGTCGGTTTCCTTCTTGTTTATCAAACCACACCAACTGCTAACAAGGAAATCAGAAATATTATTATAAACTTTACACTTGGTACGTTATTGGCACAGATAAATAAACGTCAATTGTGTTAAAATAACACGCAATTTGTATTGCGACAGGTTGAGGAGTGATTGGGTGGAAACGTGTGTGGAGCCAAAAAAAGCTTATAATATTATGCGGGCGAACGAATTCCGTCTAGAGACGCACGTTTGAACCTTGTGCGTCGCAAACCTATAATACTGGGAGTTATCGTCGCTTTAGGGTAGGTACTTGATGAAAAATGAAAATCCATGTAATAGGCCTACAACTTATCTATTCAATATAAAATGGAATACAAATATAAGACCTTTCAAGAGTCTAATCATCCTTCAATTTTTGCCAACAAAATAATTACTACATTTTTCTCAGGTAATTTTTAAATGTGTACAACTTTAGTTTTAACATAAACAATTTTTTTTAAAAATTAAACAAAGGCTTCTATGAGTACAGTTTTAACCTAGCACGTATAAAAAAAGTCAGAATATCTTTTCATTAATTATTCAGTTTCAATTCCAGTGCACCTCAAATAATATGTTTGTTGTTTATTTTCAAATATAAATAAGTTTAGGCGTATTACAACTGAACTTTTGCTTTTTTCAAATGTCAACATTACTAGAATATGCAAACTTAAAAATAATTCAGTACAATTTTCGATTATTTTTTATTCAAAATTTTAGAGAGATAGAGACCACTACAACCTTTTTAGATATTCCTCATCCATTCCTTATTCAAACGTTGAAAAAGGCGTCTTATACACATTTTCAAAGAGCCTGAAATTTCCAAATACAAGCAGTTTTATCAGTTTCAAGATGTTAAGAATATAATGTATGTAATATTATGCACATCTACTAAGAGCTAATTATGCAGATTTTAAATTGAAGGTAATTACACAATTTAATGCTTTGAACCAGAGAGAGAGACAGGGGAAAATAGAATAGAATAGACTTTATTTTGGGCAAAGTTCTTTATTTTGGACCATCGGGTCTTCTTTTACACTTAACCCATAGTTATACAATTAAAATTTTTAAACACATTGGCATAATTGACTTAAGATAACGTAAATCTAGATAATAACTGTTTTTGAATTTAACTTTTGTAAAGTAATATTTTCCTCGTGAAATTATAACAAAACCACTGTCAGAATTAACTTACTATAACAGCTCACTTTAAATATATTGTGTGTAATGTTCACCGGTTTCAGTAATTCACTTTAGTTGAGAAACATTTTTAAAGGATTTCCAGTTTATATTTATGGTAACGTAATCCGGGACGCGAACAAAGGGATTAATTCTTTTGTTGTTTCTGGATCCGAAACTTTTGTCTTGGAATGAATGGAATGTAACAATTCAAAATATATCCCTACATAAAAATCATTTAAAATATCAAAAGAAACCATTCATAATTGCTGAACTAAACACGCATGAGTGCGAGAGAGAGGAACAGACTACTATAAAGGCAATTCATTCACAAGTCGAAGCAGCGACACCTATCGACCAAAAATCGTAAATGATTCATTAATAAGATTATGACAGCCGACTTCCAACAACATTATAAATAATTACCAGTACTTCTCGACCTCAAATTGATATCATTCCCACATCAAAATTAATCTAAATTAAACGACCAATCCATATAAAATATAATAATAACTCAAGAGTAAACCAATCGACCGAAATCCACCTTTTAAAATACACTCGAAGCTAGGCCGATGTACGAAATTGTAGGCCTATTCCAAATTAAAACCACCGATCCCAAGGAAACTAAATTCTAAATCAAAAAAGGAACAGAACTATCGAGTCGAACAGAAGATTTTACATCAAAAATGTCTTTGGCAAAGTATGAAAAGAAATACCGTTAAGCTAGTAAATTTCTTCAAAGATATGAATATTCGGTTAAAACCTGGAGAACGAGAGGCCATGTTTGTTTAAACCCAGCCCACAATCACGTGACCGCTTATGCCGCGGAAAAGGAGACTTTTAAACGACCAGATAAATAACTATATTTGTAGACCTTAGATATTAGATATTGAGTTGTACAAGGAGCTATTTTAGATATTTTCATTTAAAAGTTTATTTACTCGAATTCTATTTACTTTTACCATTCTATGTTCTTTAAAAAACCAAAATACATCAAAATTTCATTAAAATCATACAAAACAAATACACTACATTTCAAAATACACATTTTCACATAACAATCAAAATCCCACAAGAAATGAAATTAACCAGGCCTTACTGTACCAGTTCCTGAGAGCCTAGGGAAGCCAAATTGGGATAAAACCCAATTAATTGTTGCTGAGACATCAAAGGGAGCAGACGCTGTGTTAGAGCCCACCAAACCACAAATTTCAAGACCATTTTTGAAGTGTTTAACAACTGCCTACGTTAAAATAACCTTGTATAAGTGAAGTGACTGAACATTATCAAATTTCAATAAACCATTCTTTTCAAGAAGAAGACTGTATATAAAAATTGGGTGAGATCAATCCACATAACTATTCATCAAATTGGATATACTCCAACCTTTCTTTTGCATGTTTAAATTCAAAGAACTATACCAGTAAAGCTGATAAACTTTTCTAAATATAGATATATCCCATCAAGATTTCAACTTTCATCAGAACTTTATCCTTTATATTAACACTAAATTCATACATCTACTTACCAATACACTTTCCACCTTGTACTAAGTTATTTTCTCCTTTGTTTTAATTATCCTAATTCTTAATTTAAATAATTTGTATAATATTTGTTTCAATTTAATATTGGTAAGAGCCGGCACCAACCTACCCGAGATTAAGAGTGCTCATTGGGAAATAATTCCCTAAAATAATTTTGTATATATTTGATTTTGAGCTAAATAACTATTAAACTGTAAATATTTTTTTTTTTGATTTTCTATTGATAAATAAAAGAAGATTCTATTGTAATTGTAAACCTGTGTCCTGAGTCAAATCATTTATCAAATTGATTAAGCTAGAGTAAGCAGTGTTACAGTTCATTATATTGATAAAATAAAAGTAGAGTTTTATAAATTAGGATATATCTTGTTCTATCATAAATTGACGCCTACAACATTAGGACTATTGAATTAAAGTAAAAGAGAAAGTGTAAATTTATAAGTTGACGCCCAACAAGTGGGGCTTGTTAAAAAAATCATTTAATATATAACAAATTGGCTTTCTCAACGTGAGGCTTCTCACAAAATAATAATAATAAAAGTTGTATTGTAATAAATTGACGCCGCAACGTGTGGCTTTTCTAATAAGAAAAAATTGTATTGTAATAGGAAGTAATAAAACCTATTTATTACTAGGCTCCGGACTATACCATATTTGAGTTAACTCAATAAAAGTGTACTCATTATCTGTCTTACAGCTTTTGTAGACTGGTGGTGGTTTCATCCTACGGTATAAGCAGTTTGCAAGTCAAACAAACGGTGGTTGGATCGTTTCCAAGGTTACGAAATTGTATAGCGCATTATTTGTATACAGTGGACAAGATGGCAAGTCTATGTAAAAAGAAAAACTATTCTTATTCTGTTTAATTGAAAATAAGCAACAAATAATAAGTTTTCCAATCGAAACTATTAAGAGGACAGACTTAAAAGTGTGTAATGCTTTACATAACAAAGGACATTACACAAAGGTAAAAGTTAGAGGTAAATTTGTATCAAGTAGAGGAAAATTTCGTTCTATAAAATGCAAGGTGTTAACTTGAAAATACTAATTAATGTTTACAAGTTATAGGTGTTTTCTGCAGAAATAAAACGGAGCGTTAAAACAACTGAGTTTACAAATAATTTAATTGAATGTTCACAAAATAATCGACAGGTTTACAGGTTATCAGGTAGGTGTTAATTTATAGTTTAATTTGTCGATTTTGATTCAACAATTTTCAGCAAACTTATGTTAACTGTTACAGAGAATTTAAATAACTCAAAGTATGTATATACATTAAAGTATTTATGTTAGAAAAGGATTGGTGTTAGTTTGATACCCTTCTCTAGGGTTCCGTAACATCATCCATTTAATCGACATTATATTAATAAAATCAAGACTTGAATACTTCTAACCAATAACAATAAATATAGAGGGGGAAAAAATATTACATTGTTGAGAGTAGAGGACTATTGAAATAAGGTGACGACTTCTATCATAATGTAAACCGCATGAATGGAAAACATATTTTGCATACATATTTGACACATTTTGTCACTGCTACAGTTTACCTCTTAAAACAGGTGTTCTCGAAGGTTTGGCAGCTGTACTTTGTATGTTGAAGTGTGAATTCAAATTGGGAAAGTTTATAGTTAGTATTTAGTTTAGATGTTTTATTAGTAGTTTGTTAATTACAAATACACACATTTTATGGTTTGTTGGTGTTATTATTATTATAATATTAATTATAAGTGATTTTCTACTCACGTCAATGATCCTTGTCTGTTTTTCACCTAAAAACAATTGCAATTTCGGACTTATCAGTCCATCATTAGGTTATATATAAAAACACTACGAACATAGAATAACATACAAACAACACATATTCACTCCGTTTGGAGATCGTAAAAGTTCAATGCGCACTGTCGTATCGCGAACTTGACGTGCACGTCGTTTGGTGAATTAGCACTGACTGACGCTGGGGTAAACAGTACCGTAGGTACTCCCTCCCTGTCTCGTGATTATCGTATCAAATAATAAGTTTGATTTGAATGATTGTTGGTCATTCAATATATTGTTAGGGTCGGACTTTGAAGCTCTGTAAATTTCAAATTCTTCCAATGCGTCTAGAGTGTGTCCTTTTCTACATTTGTGTAGAATACTCAGGTTGGTGTTGATGTCAGTGTAGGAATGGAGATTATTAATAAGATGTTCTGCCTACGTAGATTTTATATTCCTCAGGTTACTGGGTGGTAAATGTTCCTTGAACCTTATGTTAAAAGGACGTCCGGTTTGACCTATGTAGAAGCTAGGCAGTCGTTACAAGTCAATTTGTAGACGCCAGTTGCGTTATGTTTCTCAACATTAATTTCGGTTTTTGTTTTAAATAGCGATTCTAATTTGTTGTTTGTACGGTAAGTAACTATTGTATTGTTATTGGCCATTATATTTCTCAGGGTGTGATTGAATATGTTGCCGTACTCACATGATGTGTATTTTACCTTCTTTTTTAATAATATATTTGGCTCTGTAAGTGCTTTGTGTGTTTTTCTATTATGTTTCGCTATTAACTGGTCTACAATAGTAGTCCTGTATCCGTTGGCCTGGGCGATGTGCTTAATTAGGTTTCTCTCCTTCTCATAGTTTTCGTAAGACATGGGGATGGATAAGAGCCTGTGTACATAACAGTTGTAGGCGGCGAGTTTTTGTTCTTGTGGGTGGTGGGATGTACTATGTATAGTTTTATCAGTAATTGTAGGTTTTCTATAGATGTTGAAAGTTATTTCATTGTTAATCCGAGATATGCTTAGGTCCAAATAATTCAAATTATTGTTATTTTCGATTTCCAAGGTGAAGGTTAGGTTCGGGTGTATATTGTTAATGAATTTGGTTAACAGGCACAATTGTCTCTCGCTACCATTGAATAAAATAATGGTGTCATCCACGTATCTGTTATAGAAAATTATATTGTTCTTGTAAGGATTGGAGTCAGCCAATAGGTAATTATTCTCTATATGGTTTAAATATATCTCAGATAGGATGCGAGATAAGGGTGAGCCCATGGCTAGACCATCATTCTATGTGAAGTATTCGTTATTGAAGGTGAAATAATTTTGATTTAGGACTATTCTAAGGAGGTTTATAAGTTCATTTATTGCTGATTTTTGTAGGTTGGAATTTTTGGTGAGGTTGGTGTATATGATATCAATTGTTTGTTGGACAGGGATATTGGTATAAAGGTTTACTATGTCAAATGATGCTAATTTGTGGGAATTTTCTATTTTTATATTTTTCATCTTTTCAATAAGGTCCAAGCTGTTCCTTAGGCTGTAGTCCTGTGCGAATAAATAATGTTTACGGATTAACTTAACCAGTTCTTTAGATAAGTTATATCCAGGGGCTGGGATGAAATTATCCAGTGGTCTGATAGGGGAATTAGGTTTATGAATTTTTGGAAGTCCCCTCAAGACAGGTGCGTGTGGATTGATGGTTTTTAGGCGTCGTATGTCACGGTCGGATAGTAGCGTTAGGCTTTCATTCAAGTTTTTATTTATTGATTTGTTGTAGTTGATAGTGGGGTCTTTAAGTATTTTGTTTATATTATTAGATTTGAAAAATTCATTGACCTTGCTATTGTAAACAGTCTTATCGATAATTACCAATGCGTTGCCCTTATCGGCCTTGGTTATGAGGGCATTGTGAGACGTTAATTTATCTTTGATGCTTGCTGTTACCTGTCTAATATTATTGATATTTATTTTGGAAGCATTATTAAGATATTTGTCTGTACCGATTCGTTTTAACTTATTATTTATCGCTATTCTGGCGGTTATTTGAGATTCACAATTATTGAGATTATTATTATTGCTTCACAATTTGTATATATTTATTAAATGAGCGATATTTGTACATCTTTATGAAAATTAAAAACAAACTGCACGCCATGCTTAGTAATAAAATGTCATGTCAATGCGTACATTGTAATGTAATCAGTGCAGGGTGTAAAGCCTACATTGTCTTGAAATTATACCGATAATTTTTCATTAGTATTTGTATTTATCGTTTAGAGACCTACCGAAGAGTGAACATTGTTTTTTTGCTAATTTGTTCCGTGTATTTAGATAAATTGCATTATAATTTTTGTGACCAATTTACAACTTAATTAATTCTTAGTTTTTAAGGAATTGGAATAGGAAAGTAGGTTAATCTTTTCATTATAACCTGTGCTGTAGATTCTTCTTGATTTAATTATTTATATAAATTTAACATGTCTTGAAGTAATTTTATTCTTTAGGTTTTGTTTTATACAACATGTTCAATTAAATTTTATTGAATTAGGTATATTTGCTGTTAATTTTGATTTAATGCTTTTTTAATAATATTATCAAACATTATGAATATATTCTAGAGCATTTTCTAGGTCATAGGTTGACACCTCTGCCACAATAAGGAATGGCATGGTGTTTCAAATATTATCCTCTCGTGACTTCCAGGTACTCTCAGAGATTTCCGTACAGTCAGTTTGTTTAACTAAATTATATTAATAAAATCAAAGCTTGAACATTTTATTTAGACACTATACTAAACTAACGATCTACTCAATAACAGTTAGACATAGTTGGGAGTAATCAAACATTGTCGGGGAGAACCATTGGAAGAATGTGACGGTTCCAATATAAAGCTTAACGTTTGAATGAAAATATTTTTTTTTTATTTTTCCAAAACTAAATCCGCTATGTTTTTTCTGTAATAAATTAGTACTCCTAAAAATACAGTTTTCGAAGTTTTTGCAGTTGTACTTTCAAAAATGAAGAAGGATTGGAGTTTTTGTAAAATGTTTGAAAGTGGTGTATTTGGAATAATTTATATACTTAAATTAAGCACTTTCATGGTATCCAAAATTAAATATGTTTAGTTTAGAGGTACCAAAATCTACAGCGAAATATTTTGTTGAGTTTTGATTATCCTTATATATAATTCTGTAAGCGAAATTTTAGATTCAAAATTGTAGGAATTTGGTAAATCGGAGGATGATGGGAGAGGTATCAAATTACAGGTATCAATTCTAGGAACGAGGGAAAAATATAAGTTTTTTCTAAAATTAAAAAATAAGGGGGTTTTGGGGTCTCCGAAAAACAAAAAATCCCCATAAGAAATACATGAGAATTTAAAAACATCTGTTTTGTTTACATTGAAACATTTGGTATTAAATAAATACATTAAAAACATAAAACAGCTGTTACGTAGTTTACATCTACTCTTGACGTCATTGGTGTCCCCTGCTAAGAGAAATGAAAATCAGCTGTTTATTATCGATCGCAGTCGTATTAACAGAGTATATTATTATACACATTCTGTGAAAAAATCATCAAGATACGATAAATTACTTTATTTATAAATTATTATTATTACATTTTTAGTATTGAAAACGTATAAACTTCGTAAACAAAATTTCACAATACATTTTTAAAATATACATTGCTTTCAATATATATATATATTCGATTTTAAATATTAAAAAAGATTTGGTTTCACAATAAAATTCTCTATAACTTATTATTTCCATAACCTAATACAAAATTAAAATAAATGTAAAATAATAAAAATAAAAAAATATTGTTCACCCATTGTCGAATTTAAAATAATATATTTTATAGGCCTAATCAGTAAAATTATTAAAATTTGTTGTAACAATCTGATTTTTTAAAATTGTTATTATAGATACGTTTTCTATGTGTGGTGAAAATTGTATTAAAATTGGGTAAATGTTTTTAAGTTATTCAATTTTTACTGAAGACGTGAAAAAATTTTCACCGAATATATCGGAAAGTAATATTTATAGGCCTAATCAGTAAAGGTATTAAAATTTGT
>JAGFPH010007537.1:54240-64549 GCA_018207615.1 Philaenus spumarius | reverse complement strand
TAACTGCAAGCCTAGAAGAACACTATATTTCCAACTTTTACCTTTACAAACTCGCTATAAAGTACATAATTTTGTTGTTTTGTTTACAACTATATTACTGAAGTTATGAGCTTAAAGTTCAGTTATACGCAAAAAACCCATGAACAGTATTTAAGTTTTGTGTGTTGTTGTTGCTTGATGTCTACTTTATGCTACTTAGAGTAATAAAGATGAGGGAGCTGCTTATAGCGCAGGAAAATCGATAGGTAACCAGTAAGTAAGTTCGGAACTACACAACCTCAGTTGGAGGTTCAACTGCAGCAGATTGGATTTTAACATGTCCATCTATAAAATTGGCCAACATAGCCATCTATAATTTATTGGATTTGGATGTTTGGACATCTTTAAATGCTCTAACCCATTTTCTTACCAATCTATAACACGTAGTGTTTTCTCCTTACACTTCCACTAATCTGCCGATAAGTTTCAGCCGCTATCATGTATTTTGTATTTAAAAACCAATTACAGTGTGTATTTCACAATCCGCAGGATTTCCAACTGTCTGAATAAATTTAAAAATGCACAAACAAATGTAAACACGGACGAATGCTTCGGTAATGGCATCTGTGTCTACCAAAAATGATCTAGTCTAAGATGTAGGTAACTCAATAAAGCATGTGCACATAAACGACCCCAGTGCTGCTGTAGTCATATTTATAAATGGTATTTATTTATTTTAAAAACATGTCCTGTATTTTGATCCTAACAGAGTTAGGCAATAATATTTTCAATAAAAGCAAAAACTAAATAAACACAATCAAGCACTTTACTACCTCACAACGTGTTTTTATCATATGAAATGCCATCATTTGGTCAGCTATCCCATCCGAGTTCCACATGTGTAATGTAGGCGATATAAGGACATGCAAGTGATGACCTCTCAGATATGTCTTATGCTTGAGTTCTTCAGCAAGATCCACTATCAAATGAGAAGCTGAAACATTTAAATTTATTGCTGTATTAGGACGATATCCTTCCAGCTAAAATATCACTATACAGTATATAGGGTTAGACATTTTAAACAGTGGCTTAAAAGAAATTATACATATATATAATCGATGGTATAAAAAAAATTTGATTTTGAGATTTTTGCATGAAATGATAGCTGGCATGGTCTTACATCTAATTAAAATACCTTGTAAAGTTGTCTTGATGGGAAATATAAAATATGCAGGGTCCGTCAATGAAATGGGATGATGGAATGAAGTAACTGGTTGTTGAAAAAAAAACTTTTGTAACACTGACAGCCATGTAACAGAAATGCTACATTATGATAATAAATTAACAATTTCCCATAATGACTAAAGCATAGAGGTTTGATCTAAATAGAATAAAGGACGCAATATATATAATAGTAAACATTTATAATTCTTGCATACATATAAATTCTTTTGTGACGCAAAACAATTAAAGTAAAATCATTTAAATAAAAGTAAATAAAGTAAAAGGCAGACTGTTAGTAAATGAAAGCAGACTTAAAAAATATATTAATCAATAAAAAGTATGTAACGTGTGTGAACTGTATAAGAAGTTATTCTAACAAGTAGTGCGATTGAAGCGAACGGTTAAAAGAGACAATTAAATGATTACACAATGGACAGTTTTAAAGAACAATTGAAATTAAAAAGTAAGCACATGTGAAAAAATTTAAATATGTATCAGCGAATATAACAGGGCACAACATAACATCGGTACACAAGCGTCGGAACGCAGTACAAACAACAAGCGTTAAAACAAGACTGATACAGAAGGCTTTGCACGGCACCAAAAGAACGTACCAGAACGAGAAACATGGCGTAGAGCTTTGTATGTATAGCTAGCTGCAGGTGATGTGAAATTTATCGAAATATGTAGTCGTTTCAATTGAATGGCAACAAATGTCATTTTAAAGTGAAGTAAAGGTGCTTCGGCGTTCGTGAGAACTTACAAAGTAAAATCGATGGTGTAAACTTTGTGATAAATGAAGTTGTAGAAAGTCGCCCATGTGCTTTGATAAAACGCGCGTGATAGTTAGTGGTGCTTCATGTTAATGGTAAATACAATGAAATCCTAGGTAAAAACAGTGCAACGAATAACGCAGTAAGTAATAATGGCCATAGGACATACATTTTTCAGTCTGCAATTATACAATTTTTGATTGTTCTAACAAGTAACTTCCTTTGATTTTATTGCGTCATACTTTAAGCTAGGCTTGACTACACTTTGTACAGATTTGTATATAATTGATTTGTTTGTTTGTTTCTTGTAATGTTGATATATTTTGTTGTAAATAATCACTTTTTTAATATGTTTGGGTAAACAAATAGTTGTTCCGCTACAATGTCTTAGACTCCTTTATTTAGCCACGTACATCCACAAGTCATTACTTTGCAGCCAAGTATTCACCTCTGAGAAAATTGAATTAACATAATAAATCATTAATAGTAATTGGTAATTATAGATAGATAAATGCATAAGTATTAATGGAGCATAAATAGAGTTATATGTGGATTATTATTATTTTTTTATTTGAGTTAAACGAAGGTGATATCAAGGTTTTTATGAGTAAGGTGTAAGATGAATTAAGGTAAGGTGAAGCTTAAGGTGTATGTTAAGGTGTAATTCTACGTTGGAGTTAGAGGAGATACATGATGTATGGTGATTTTTTAGTAAATGGAGGTAAAGTGATAAGAAGTGTTCTTGGTGATTTAAAGTAATGTTATGAGCGATGATTATTTGTATTAAAGGTGAATAAGTAGAGGAATTGAGGGAGAGGTGATAATTATTAGAAAATAATCCACATATAGCATTTTTTATTATTTTTGAGTATTTTTTTTATTTTTTAAACTTTTAACGAATCCCATTTTTTTTTAACAGTTTTATATATTTTATATTTTTATTTTTGTAACCTTAAGTTACACTTTTCATATTTTCTTACTAAATAATTGGAAGTACAAGAATAGCCATTATGGGTACAATACGAATAAAAATTATTTTTTGAACACTATGTCTACCAAATATCCTCCATCGTAGATAAGGCCAAGCCTGGAAGTTTCGCAGGACCTCTCGCAGCATGTTGACAGGTATTGTCGCTATCTCGTCCACAATTCGTTGTTTGAGGGCTTGAATGGTGTTTTTAGGTATCGCCATAAAAAGAAGTCGCAAGCAGTTAAATCGGGCGAGTGATGGGGCCAAGGAATATTCCCGTAACGAGAAATGACACAGCCCGGGAACAAAGCATTTACAGTATTCATTGGAATCCTTGCTGTACGGCTTGTAGCCCCATCTTGTTGGAAAAGTATCTGGTTATTCACTGGAAAACTGGCAATTTGTGGTGTGAGAAGGTTGTGAATCATTTCAACGTAACGGTGAGAAGTAACAGACACTGTACCTGCCTCATCCTCAAAGAAAAACGGACTGATGATTCCACTCTCCGAAATTTCGCACCACACTGTCACTTTCTGCGCATAAAGAGGCTTCTCATGAAGTAAACGGGGGTTTGTTCCATCATTAAACTGGTATGAGGGGTTAGCTAAGGTACATGTTATTATAACTAATAATAAATATTTTCATTGGTTATCACTGTTTATTCTAATACGGTACCACGTAACAGTTCACGCAAAGTTGTCGAATACCACTTATCTTGATAATATCAGAATTCGAATGCCACATATCTTATAAAAACAAGTTCCAATACCACGTAATATCAATTAAGTCATTTAACTAAGAAAATAAAGGACATTATGTACAAATCAAGTTTTCTGAATTAAATCTTCGTCTTAATAAAAATTTAAAAAAACAGAATTAAACCTGAATATTTGTACAACAAAATTGAAGAAAATAGTTTTTTTGCTCTGCTGAAAAATTTACTTTTTTGAGTTATGAGGTATTGAAGTTAGACCATCGATATAACAAGCAAAGCCCTTTAGATGCTGGGTAATCCTAAAGACAAAATTCAAGAACACAACAAATCCGGAATGTGTCCTAAAAAATACATAGGTCAAACCATAAGAAAGAAGTATGAAGATAAGAGGTAAAGAATACTTTTCTCATTTAAAATACAATAGGCCTGATAAATCTGCTATGGCTAAGCATTGTTTAGATGAAAATCATCATTTTAAAATAGAAAATTCTAAACTGTTAAAAAATGTAACTAAACCTAACACATTGGACGCTTGGGAAACTTTTTATATTAACAAATACCGTAACATAATTGTGAATAATGAGTTAGGTCCTTTACAGAATTCTTTATTAATGTAATAATGCAAGTATTAATATTAGTTTAGTAATTTTATTTACATTATGTTGTTATTGTAAAGCTATTTGATTAACGATAGGCGGTGGTGAATGCCTTAGAATAGGTTTATGACACGCCCCTTCTAGTTAGGTATATATATATTTTTTTTTTTAAGGCGGAAAACCTGGGTGGTTATCATCGCCTCTCTAGTTAGGTATATATACGGTGCGTGGTTACTTTAGCCCGTGCATCACTGAGGATGGCGACATTGTCGTTGAAACACGTTTGAGGTTAGTAAACGTATTTATTGTGAGATTTTGTGTTCAGGTTTTATTTTATCCCTTTAGAGCTGTTACTTTGCGGGGGGGGGGGGGGGGGGGAAAACCATAATTTTTTTTTTCTGTGTGGTAAAACTGAATAGATTGTAGCCTATTTCTTTTTTACTTTAAATTGACAGCCACAGTGTTTCAATTAATAATTTTTATTTCTTGCTCTTATTTTTACTGGTGATACTGCATTCAGTGGCAGAAGCACACTGACCAAAAGTCTCAGGGCACTAACTTCTGATATGGTCCCTAATTTCTGCTCTCAACAATCATAATCCTTTAAATACTAGATAGGATTTAACTTTTTCCTGAGTAGGAGTTTTTTAAATGGTATTATTAATTATACCTTCCTAAAAGGAATAATCAAGTGGAAATTTTATTAGTAAGGTTGTACATTTTGACTATGTGCTGATTCTATGAGGGTGTTGCAGTGGCTGGATGGAGATTGTATTCGTCAGTTTTTGCTCGTCATAGAGATGAATACATGAAAGGAACCCATACCATTTACCGAGTTCAATAGAAAATAATTCGACCACGTGCTGAACCGCTGACGTGAGTTGAGCAAATTTCCAAAATTAAGTTAATAGGCCTATGTTTTAGGGTTTCAACCAACAATTTGGGAAATAGGTCTATTCACGATGGTGCTGAATAGCTGTAAAATGGTTCGCACACCATTCCGCATATTGGGAGAATCTTCAATACACAATGCATTGCGTGGTTCGCACGCCAACCCCACGGTAGAATCCACCACATGGCTTTGAACCGGGCACTTCTATGGTATTTTACGTTTTGATCGATTTTGGGGGAACCAAGCGAGCTTTAAGGTTGGGTAAAAAACAAAATGTGCAGAATAACATCCCACATTTATATTTGTAGAAAAAACTCAAAAACTAATTCATTCTCGTAGGAAAAATCTAAAAAAATAGTTACTTCCGTTACTTCTGGTCGAAAAACGTGCTTCCGATTGTTGGATTTTTTTGGATAACGAACTCGTCCGAGTGACGTAGACAACCAACATGTGTACCAAATTTGATTTGACCCAAATCGGACTTAAAATGCGGCCGCTAGAGTGCGAACACATATATAAATATATATACTGTATATGATTTTTAATGACACCCCAAAACGTGTTCTGGGGACCATAATTGGTGCTCATTTGCTACTCCCGACCTTGGGTCTTACCATAAGGGCCACTGCAATAGCTCATTTTTCCTATGGAAATTCGCTAATAACAGTCCTTATATTTTTAATTCAATATTTTCATTTGGAGAGCTCATTTTGATGCGTGATTACACTACTAATGATTTTTATTTTCTCCTTTCGAATGATTTTGGTCCCGTTGTAGTTATCCCACTAGTTTTATTTTTTTTTAATTCGATCTAAACGAATTTGCACCGCTGCAAGCCTCAAGTCTTACCCATGTATTCAGATGGTGTGGAAGGCAAAACAACCTTATTAAAACATGCATTCATATGGTAGTATCCAGTTTTACTTCCAAGGATCGCAGGTGGAAAGTGTATGAGGGTAGAAATGGAGACTTTTCAGTGTCGTTCAGAATTCATCTGTTTGGATGCCTTTTTTTTTGTTGGGTTGGTGGATTCATTAATTTATCCAATAAAACCCTGTAATTGCTGTAATGTATTGATGTCGTGTCGTGTTGTAAACACATATAGTGGCTTAAATAAATATGCGAATTCTCACAGGGAGGCCAATGCTGCTTGCTAGTTTATGGTAGCTATCTTTGTAGTCGCATTTATGCTTTTATTGGCGAGAACATTGTTTTTGTTGTTCTCAGCAAGTGTGACATAACATGTACAAGAAAGTACTGCGGAGTAAGCTATATTTCAACACCAAAACGTTCAGATTAAATCACAGTCATAGGCCTGTACTGGATGTAACGATTGGTTGTAGATAAATTGTAAAATTATAATATTTAACTATAATGGGAAAGTTATGAAACTATTGTCAAATAACGTTTGAAAAGTATTTTTACAATAACTTGAAATTTTGGGGGCGGATGTCATAAGAACATACAATTTAGGGTTTTTGTCTGTTGCCTTTTTTCTTTTTCATAACTAGTTGAGTGCCAGATATGGTGCATCAAGATTTTCGCTGTGGCCAAATATTTTTTTTTTTGTGGAATCAGTTTATAGCCATCATTTTGATCCTATTTGACATTATTGTAATTTGTTTAATAAAATTTTTTATTTTTCTTCTTTCGGTAATTTTATATCAGTCAGTACATAATGTAATATTTATTTTAAAATAAATACTTCATATATGTATTAGGCTATATTATTTATTTTCCTTGCCTTGTAATTTACCTTTTTTTATTTGTTGTGATTGAGTGTCGTTATATGTTTTTAATATTTATAAAATCTATATACTGTATATAAAAGCCAAAACCCACTGACTCATTGACTCACTCATCACGATTTCTCAAAAACTACCGAACGGATTGGAATTAAATTTGGTATGTAGCTTCCTCTAGGGCCATAGGTGCTCACTAAGAAAGGTTTTGAAAAAATTCGAAATTTTAGGGGGGTTTGGGGATCAAAGTTATTAAATCACGATTTCTTCAAAACTACCGAACGGATTGGAATGAAATTTGGTATGTAGCTTCCTCTAGGGCCATAAATGCTCACTAAGAAAGGGCATGAAAAATTTCGAAATTTTAGGAGGGGTTTTGGGGGATCAAAGTTACTAAAATCATAATTTCAGATCTTTTATTATTATGACAATAGTGCTTTTATTATTTAAGATCTATATATATAAAAGCCAAATACCACTCACTGACTGAACACTTAAAAAGAATACAATTACGTTAAAAAGACTGACAATACCAACCACCACGGGCAACGCCGTACGGGTCAGCTAGTTACTTTATATACTGGCACCTAAATAGTAACCGTTTTTATGAAGATAAATTATAATTATGAAAACATTACACACTATTCATTATAATTCAATAAACTTAAAGAATTGCAACAAGAGAATAATTATGATAAACTATTTACTAAAAAGAAGTTTTGGCCGCGTGAGACCACACTGATCATCGTGAGCAACAAGAGCTCACAAGCAACAAGTGAGATCATCGTGTCACCACAGGCTTGAATATAAGGTTGCTACGTGAAAGACCGCGTATATCGGACGCCAGTAACCATGGGCGCCCATATGATATTTTCTAGGGGGGGCTAGACCGGGATATGGGGCGTAACACGTTCACTGCTAAGGACGCACATGTGAGCTTGAGAAGCGGCTGACGCACAGTGCTTTGCGTGCTTCGTACGCCAAAACCCGTATGGGAGTATTTTCAATACACAGAGCATTGCGTGCTTCGCAAGCCAACCCCCGTACTGGGAGTATTTTCAATACACAATGCATTGCGTGCTACGCACGAAAACCCCCGTGTTGCGAATATTTTCAATACGCATAGCATTTCGTGCTTCGCACGCCAACACCCGTACTGGGAGTATTTTCAACACATAGTGCATTGCGTGCTTCGTACGCCAACCCATGTATTAGGAGTATTTTCAGTACACAATGCATTGCGTGCTTCGCACGAAAACCACCGTACTGGGAGTATTTTCAGTACACAATACATTGCGTGCTTCGCACGCCAACCCCCATACTGGGAGTATTTTCAATACATAGTGCATTGCGTGCTTCATACGCTAACCCATGTATTGGGAGTATTTTCAGTACACAATGTATTGCGTACTTCGCACTCCAACCCTCGTATTGGGAATATTTTCAATACGCAGAGCATTGCGTTCTTCGCACGCTAACCCTCTTATTGCGAGTATTTTCAATACAATGCATTGCAGCTCATGCTTGAACTCTTGTAAAAAATAAAATAAGTATATGTAAAATCATACGGCACATAACATTTAAAACATATTTTAGTGCTAATCTCTTTAAAGAAAAATACCTGACTATAAATAATAAGCTACATATTTTCCTTTCCCCGGGAGTTGGGGGGGGGGGGGGGGGTGGCTCCCCTCTGCCCATAGGTATGGGCGCCCATGCCAGTAACTAGACTCGAACCTGTGCAACTGTGTAGCTGTTCTAAACTCTTGGAGACCGTTCTAATCTCTGAGCCACATTTTGTTGTTCCTGTAATCCCGTATTAGTTCAGTCAATCTGTACATCCATAGATGCCAAAGGTCGGGTAATTTTTTAGTATGTTGTATGTATATAGAGGCACTTTTTAAAGTTACAAATTTTCGACCTCGTCTGTGCTTCGCGCGCGCCAACGGTGCCGAAAACCCCCAGATTTTTTACCTTAAACTAGATTTTTTAAATTTTTAGCATGAAGGACTGGTTTGACAAAAAAAATCGTTCGGTCCTTTTTGTAAATAACAGTAAATTTGACACAATGTAGATATGTAGAAGGAAAATCATCTTCCTAAGGCTAATACTTTTTTGAGTTACAGCCATTCAAATCTCGAGAAAATTTTCGAAATTTTCAAAAATTTTACTTTTTTAATAGTATTTGCGTCTTTTCACTGGTGAAACAAGGGGTTTTCAGTAAAACTGTTAAGAACGAACTTTAAAGTAGAGAAATGTAACTTTAATGTGAGACCGAAATGGGGTTTCTACCATGTGAATAGCTTCTGAGATAATGTTTGAATTTTGGGTACACTTCCAAAAAAATAAATAATATGAAATGTAAAAAAAAATTGTAATTGAAAAATTAAAGTTGTTGGTACAACGGTACAAGTACATCCTCTCACACCAAATTACATGTATTTTACATAAAATAGTTTATATTTATTAAAATAAAAAATGTTCCATAAATACTTTTTGAGTTCGCCCTGACACTCGGATCATTAAAATTCATCTATTTAACAAATACCGGGAAGATATATAGTCATAGCTGAAATAGCCGCCAAACGTATTATCGTATGTTTAAAAAATGTTGAGCATAAAATAGCAACCTCTGCTTGGTATGAGAAGAAAGAATAGAACCCTGAAAAACTTAGGAAATATTTAGGCCTAAGCAAAACCATATGAAACAAATGAATATACACCTCATGGGCGCCCATACCTATGGGCAGAGAGGAGCCACGGCCCCCCTAGCTTCCAGGGAAAGGAATATATGTATATTATTAATTATAGTCAGGTATTTTTCTTTAAAGAGATTAGCACTAAAATGTGTTTTAAATGTTATGTGCCGTTTGAATTTTAAATATACTTATTTTATTTTTTACAAGAGTTCAAGCATGACCTGCTGGGTCACTACTTGGTGCGGCCTCTAGGAGTGTTATAGGTCTTTGTGTATGACGGTGTAAAGGTACAGACTCAATGCTGTGTGGGTTAATATTTCACCTGAACAGCCAAATTGGCTTCCAAAATTTCATTAGTTTTCTTGGGGAGGTCAAAAATATTCCTGGACTGTTTTTGCCGAAGGAGGGGAGGGTGCTCCTTAACACGTTCACTGCTACGCAAATTTCGCATGTCCTATGCTAGGAGCTGACCTTTTATTTTTTATATTTATAGTCTAAATGAGTAGAAATGACTTTATTTTTTACTGTTGAACCTTTCTACGTAATAATCACTGACATTTTAAAGCGTACGCACATGTGCGTCCATAGCAGCATATAGGCTTAAAATTGGCGGGCGATGCACGCAATGTTTTGTGTATTGAAAATACTCCCAATACGGGGGTTCGTGTGCGAAGCACGCAATGTATTGTCTATTGAAAATACCCCCAATACGGGGGTTC
>JAGFPH010007537.1:37498-49240 GCA_018207615.1 Philaenus spumarius | reverse complement strand
AGCGTGGTTCACTGTCGTGAATAACGCCTCGTGGGAACGCCGCTTAATGCAGGCATGTATACTTTTTTTGTACATTTTGAATTATAAATAAAGCATTGTTATTATTATTATTATTATTACAGGTGTCCAAAAAAACATAAAATTTAGTTTGGTCACAGAAAAGAAAAATATTTTTCTTCTCTGTGGTTTGGTAAAGATTTTCAATGCAACCATTGTGATATTATTTTACGTTGTAATTTTACTCTTAAAGGCACACATTTTGTTTTGAGAAAACAGTTTTCAAAATGTTACCCTTCTATTATTCTATTTGTTTTAACAGTTTTCCATGTTTCAGAAACTGAGGCACTTAAATATGGCTTATGTCCGCCACCTCAACTACAAAGTTCTTTTAAACTTACTGCCTTCCTTAAACAGTTTGGTTGTTTTGGACCTAAGGATGACATTAACTGTCGATGAGGTAAGATTTCTAGACTGTAATAACTTTCAATCAGGCAATTCAAACCTTGATTAATAATAACTTCATCTTAAACTTACCAAATTTCTACTTGAAGGACTTAATATTTATGTATAACTAATAGTTGGATGCGGAAGAAGATCGTTTTACCTTTAATTTGCAGAAACATTGCATGTTAAAGATTAAAACAGCTGATAAAGATATACATTATAAAATAGAGGTCATGTATGAAGTTCTTCGGAGTTCATTATAGCAGAATGCTAATAGACCTAATTTTGACAATAGTACGTACATTGTTGTAGTCACAGCCAACTTGAATAATATACTAATTATGTTTTTCATTTTATTGCTTAATTTTTATTAATAATAAAGATAATATTTAACCATTTAACTGTGATGTGATCCCCTGATGCTTTATAATTTTAAGTTTTTTTTTTAATATGCCGCGCATTTCTTATGTATTTTTTATTATTTTGTGAAACACATTTAAACTGTTGTGTTTTATAAATGTTGCGTAGGTCATGGGTCACATCGGTGAACACTGCAAGCAACTAGTGGACCTTAATGTTTCCGGAACACCAATAACAGACAGAGGGCTGATACAACTCTGCGTAGCAGAAGACGGATCACGACGATGCCAAAAACTTGCACGAATTTCTGTGAGTGAAACTTGGGTAACATCTGCAGGGGCTACAGTGGCACTTCAGTCTTTACCAAATCTCAGGGACTTTGACTTTGATAACATTTTTGAGGTACCTAGTATTATGGTTAGGATAAAATATTTTTGTATTTAAATTACTTTTTTTTGTAGAATCTTACATGCTACTCGCATAAAAGGTGTTTAAATATTTATATAGAGTTAATTTACATAATAGTTGGTTTATTGAAAATAGTGGTAAAAATAGGATGGTTAACACTCCAATGGTGGCGCCCCTTTTAGGGACATACTTGGTGGCGCGGGATCTCTCAGATGCTTAATCGAAAATCAATCAACTAAACTGTTGCTAAAAAACCAAACAATCATTTTAAATGCAGAATAGACATCAAACTAATTATACTGAAATAATACAAGAAAAGAAAGTAAGTTGGGGTAACAAAATGAACAAATACGGTAAAACTGAAAATACTTTCAATTTTGGTGGCATGGTATCTATCAGATCCTAACTGTCACTAGCGCCTGGATGCGTGTAGAACCAAGGTGACTGCAGTACTGGCGTGTATAACTCCACAAGTCAGGAGGCTATAGGAAGGGGGACGTACGTTCCCTGCCATGCGGTAGGGGCAGAGAGAAAAACAACTGTAGCCTGGATCGCACAGATACAGCGCCACCAATGGAGTGTTAAGTTGAGTTCTTAATTAGGAGATAGGGTTTTATTCTATTGAAAAATATATCAAATTAAATTTTAAGGAGTGGTATGGACATTTTTACATTTTTTCTGTAGAAGTTATAATATTTTCAACCAAGGCCGTAGCCAAGAAAACTTTTTGGGGGGTCAGGTCAAGACCGGGGATTTGAATTTAAACTCTTTTAACATGTTCACTGCTAAGGGCGCACATGTGAGCTTGACACTGAACAATATGACAACCGGCTGATGAACAGTGCACAGATTTTATTTTATAATGGTAAATTGTAAAATATATTAAATGTGTAAATATAAAAAAAAGAATGGCTTCTGACGACAAATTAAAAATTTAGTTATATACACTACTAAAATAGCATATTAACTCTCTAAATTTTATTTTTCGTGTATAAATTTGAATTGAGTGTAAAGACTTCTTTCAGCAAAACAGGTTATTTTATTTCTACCAAATAAAGACAACCCATGGTTGTTCGGGTTTATGTTAAAAAAATGTGCTCAATAAACTGGGGCCCGTAAATTTTTTGGCGGGGGGGGGGGGGTCCGGCCCAAAAACGTTACTGAGTGATTATTATTTACTTTTTTATTACATATTTCTTCTTATTATTATGAGAAATTTTGATAAATTTAATGCCAGAGGTAAAAAATAATTTTAAATGTTTATTCAAATAGTTAGGACAGTTTTAAAATATTAGCTTTCCAAGTTTTAGTAAATTTGTATTTTTATGCAGGCATTGGAGCAAGTGGAATCATGGGATCTTCACATAGAATCTTGCCTATTATCACGAGCTGGCATACGGGTGAATGAAGTCCCAAGCGTTGCCCCGACAAAACTTAAATTAACTTCTTTAACCTCTACAGCAGAATACGTAAGAGAAGAAGGTCTAGATACAGCAGTACGCCTCTGTCCTGATGTTAGTGCAGTATCTATTACAAATGCTTGGCTGCCAAATGAAGCACTTTACAAGGTATACATAATGTAGAAAAGAAAATAATAACAATACAAATTGAATTTGAAGAAACACAATGGTATTTGCAATCCAGTTTTTATAAAAAAAAAAAACTTTACAACCGTGACTTGACAAAAATTTCAGAACTATAATATTCTTTTCTTCTTCTTTATTTAGCACTACAGAGACGGAAGTTGCTTGACAAGCATCTGCTTCCTTACAGTCTTTCTTAAAGCAAATATTCGATTTCCTCGTGTCATCTTCTACTGCATTTCCCACTTGTCTTCAGCCTGCCTTTCGATCGCCAGCTGAACAAAGTGCCCCTAAAAAGCTTTGCTACTTGATGACTCTCATTCATATGCTATGTCATAGTGCACATGGCCATACCACTTCAGAAAAACTTAAGAAAACTCATGGCTCTAAAACTTAAGAAAAATTGTATCCATCAATACATAGAAATTTTAAAATAACATGCTTTTTCCTAGGAATTAACCAATCCCCAGCATAATCCAATTTAGTCTCACTTTACAGATGGGCAGTGAAAAATGGTAAACAGTCTATAAACAGTTACCAGGCCATCAACTTATCCCCCACATTTTATTTTCTTCTTTGGCTGCACCAATTAATTATCCTTCTGAATTTAATCCTTTGCGCTCGGATGGCCAGTACTGCAGGCCATACGTTATTCTCAGTCAGCTCTGAATATTTCCCGAATTAGTCATCTTCACAGCTCGGATGGCCAGCCTGACGCTCTGCTGCCAACTTGACCTTGCGGCGTCAACAGCTCTGAATTAGTTTTCACTACAATCTGAAATGTTGTTAGTGGGTATTTATTTCTTGTTTAACAATATCATGGGCTTTTAGTAACTCTTTTATTTTGCCATACAAAAAAGTTGATATATTATAATGTTATTGATGAGTTTTTGGTTTAGCTGTAAATATAAAGTTATAGGTAATAATTTTAATGAATAAAATAAATCATAGTATACAACTTGTCTAACAACATTTTTGGTAATTTAAAATAAAACAAAATCAAGTACTTGTTAACAAAAAACACTTAATAGCAATAATAAACTAATTACTTTTGTTTTATTAAATCACTTCAAAATTTAAAAACACTAGCCTAGACCACCACAACGTAAAACTGAACTGCTGGTAAGGTTATAATGTAACGAATATTGCTACTTTTCGATACAACACAGACCAGAAAAAAAAAACAAGAATTAATTAGTTTAAGATTTGGACTCTAGATTTCAGCACAATCCAGACAAAATAAAACTACTAAAAATAAATCAATGCAGATCATTTGTATTTCCAGTCCTTCTGGCCATCCGGGCGTTCGAGGGATTTTAACATGTCCAGTACTGCTGGCCATCCGATCCGAGAGGAACGTAACTTGCACCAACAATTCATACCTGACAAAGAAATGGCTGTGGCCAGCCCTACCGGCCATCCGAGCCCAGAGGACTTATATTAAAAATCCGACCAGAGTGCAAAGGGTTAAAAAAAATCTGTTTACTGGTTCTCATGTTTTATTTATTGTATTCTTGTCATGTTATCTTGTGTTACAATATTATAGACTAATATATTTGTGTTTTTATTGGACAGGTGATTCATTACTAGGATATTTGCAGTTAATATTATACCGGTTTCATTTGCTGTACTATTCACAATACAGTATTCATTAATCCAAACTTGACTCTCTTATACTTAAAGCTGTCAGGATAAACATCTCACTTTTCTCTATCACTATAATGTTTGTTGTCCCCTCGTCCACATTCACTTTCCTATTCAAGTCATCAAAGTCTTCCTTCACTGCTCTCAGGAATCTCTCCGTTATGACAGTAACATCTGCATATCCCTGTATCGGGTGCTTTTATTGATGATTGATCCTACCAGCTCAATGCTTCATTTCTTTACTGCTCCAACACAAAATTAAACAGCAATGGATCAATTTGATCTCCTTGTTGCAAACCTCTCTGTGTTTAATTTCCCCTTGAGATTAATCTTAGTCTCAATCTTCATTTGGAATTCTAGAATTAACAATAGTTACTCACCGCCAGCAATCCTTTGAAGTTTAATCTTCAATTAAAAGTCACTTGTGTACACGACTCGTGTTTCGGACATTTGACGTCCATCGTCGGGTGATCAAAAACACTTAATTAAAAACATTTAACACAAATTACATTTACACAATCAATACTCACGCACAATAAAACATACAAACGTCCACGCTATCATATATTTATACCGGCACTACTCAGTGCACTGTGTTAGTTTTGTTATCGGCGGGTGGTCATCCAGTTTATAAGTTCGAAGGTGGGGGTTGCATCAAATTGTTTCTTATCATTTAGCAATCCATCCGGGTTTTTTAGCTCATTGCGATATATTTGATATTCTTCCATGCAGTTCATATAATTACCCTTTTTACATTTCAGTAATATTTGCATGTTATCATTCATGCTGTCGTATGAATGATCGCAATTTACCAAATGTTCCGCAAACTTATCCAAGCACTAAAACACCCCGAAAAATCAAAGTTTGCGCAACACCTGACTCAAAGTTTCCGATGACTCACAAACTTGACGTGAAATTGTAGTTATTCTGGTTCTTGAGCTATCATCATTTGAAATTTGCTCCTATTATCGTATCTAAACTTCGCTGATTTAGATAAATTTTTTAAGCTTTGGTTGATTTCACATGGAATGCTATCCAAAACGTCCAAATCTGTTTTCAAATTCCTTCTATGTTCAGCCGTTTTTTATTTATGTTAATTTTTGCCCTTGTCTCGAAACATTTTTATTTTTTTATCACTCCCTTTTGATTAGTTGGAATCTCGTGTAGCCTTACAAGACTGTTTACTACTTCAGATATTACATAACTTTACTTTAACCATTTAAAATATATTCGGATTTATTTATTTTACAAATTTTATTACTTAAGACATTTTTAATTAAAAAAACTACTTAGTCTATTTTTATAACTTATGTATACTCTTATTAGCTATACATATTTATTTTTATTAATACCAAAATATACATAGTTTTTCTATTATAAATAAATTTGTACTCAAGTATAACTTTTAAACCCCTTTTTGCCTCTTAATTATCATTAGTTCTTTATGAAGTTAATAGTTTTTTGCTTTATCTTTAATACTCTACTTCATGTATTTACAATTTAAAAAAGTTTTATTTTACAATTTTTTTCTGTTTAAGTCGTTTTTTTCTTTAATAACTTTTTATTTAAACGTGATACTGAAATTATTTTACATATTCTTCATCATTACACTCGCCTTTATACAATGTATGGAAAATAACTACTAATTTTTACTTTAATAACGCCTGTCCTATGTCCGTCAAGTTTTGTTCAATTTGGCTTTACCTTGTATTTCTTTACCCTATACATCTATTAACATAGATTTTACTAGTTTAATTGTTATTTGTTATTTTTTAAATTAACATCCCGATTTAAGTGATTAATTAATTAGAATTCCTTTCATACAGTTAAATTTTATGGGGGTTAATTGGCACAATTAAAATTGAACCCTCATAATATAGTAGATACTCTTATTTTAGTTAATGGTTTTGGAAAACATCGATGCACTTTCTTTAACGAACTGCGAAGGCTTGACTTTTGACTTCCATGAAGGCGTATTACCTCTTCTTTCAGCATGTGGACAACACCTTCGCAGCCTCATTCTTACAAACTTCAATGTAGTGGACATATCTGGTAAATATTTATTTCGTATATTCATTATATAGGGTATAAATATAGGCTGGTTTGAAGATGAAACACATGTTATCGATTTTAGCTCTATATATATAAAGCTGAAATACCACTGACTCACTCACTGATCACAGTATCTCGAAAACCATAGCTTCTAGGAATGTGAAATTTGGTATACGTATTGCTCATAGGCCCTAGAGGCGCACTAAGCAAGGATTTTGAAATATTTCGTGTTTAAAGGATTGAAACAACCCCTAAAACCATAAATATTGTTTGTTTTATATCTCAAAAACCATATGGCCTAGGAACATGGAATTTGGTACACATATTGCTCACAGGCACTAGAGGCGCACTAAGAAAGGATTTTAAAATGTATGGACTTAAAGAGCTTAACCAACCCCTAAAACTATACATATTATTTATTTACTTTCCTTAAAGCTAGAAAGCTGAAATTTTGTACATTTATTCCTTAAAATCACATATAAAAAGTAAACCAGTTTTACTTTTTGTCGCGTTCTGCTAAGGGGTGGAAATGTAGTAACAACCCCTAAAACAATTAATATTAATTTTTATACATTCCTGAAAGTTAGAGAGCTGAAATTGTGTACATTAATTTCTTACAAGATGCATATAAAATAAACCAGTTTTACACTTTGTAACGCTCTGCTAAGGGATTGAAAAGTAGTAACAATCCCTAAAACTATAAATATTAATTGAATAACGTTGAGGAACGTGAAATTTGGTACACATATGCTCATAGGCACTAGAGACGCACTAAGAAATAATTTTAAAATATTTGGCCTTTAAGGTTGAAACAACCCCCAAAAACTATAAATATTAATTTGTTTTCTTTCCTTATAGCTAGAGATCTGAAATTTGGCATTTATTAATTTAAGGAAATATTTAAATGCGTAAAACTGATCAAATCTATCCCGATCTAAGCGTGCTTATATTAAAGTCGTATCTGTTCGATCTGCAACATCCAGCTAAGACTGTGATTTACCAGTCTGTAGATTTAGCGGTTGAAAAAGAAGACGCTCTTCACTCTGAATTCTTTATTTTTAATTGATTTAAATTATTCAGCAATCATACCTTGACGAAGACGATTGACGGGCAGCCAATGAACAAAACATGCGAAACTAATTGAAAATACATGTAATAATTCACTTTCGTGAAATAAAAGATGAAAGAAAATGAGGGAGAAATATTACAATCATTAGTGATCTAAAACAATTCTCAGTAGCGAAGCACGGGGATTCAGCTAGTAAAATATAAACTAAATTAACTACTAAACTAAGCAACACACAAAACTCTGTAACAAGGATAAACTTTGAAGTGAAATATCAATGTCAATGAAGAGAATAAAAGAGAATAAATTCTAAAAGGAAATAGCAAAATTAGTTAAAAAATAACTAAATATCTATATGTGATATCTAGAGGTCAAGTGTAGTCCACGCTTTTATTGCGTAGGATTAGTATTTTTTCAGAGCAAAGTTGCTCTGCAGCTTATAAATTTGCAATTACACCTACAAGTAGTTACTACCAAAAATTACTGAACTATACATTTTGGTATAGTTATAAGTCCTGAGCTGTCTTTGTCAATGAAATGTTGAATAATATATTCTACTTATAAATGATATAAAAATAAAGAAGAAATTGTTCCTCATTGACTACCTTGGTGCTTGCTAGCAGGTATTTTCATATTGTAGTTGCCACAAAAGTGTTGTGTACGGGGTAAACTTAAAAAATTCCACAAAATTAAATTTTCATTAAATATCCAAAAATTTTATATCGCAAATGTTTATAAAATACGATTTTTTTTCTTCGGCAGTTTAAAAGTTAATTAAAGTATTTCATTTGGGGACCTATGTCTTTGAACCTTCCTCTGGGTACGCCCCTGATATGAAGACGGAATTTTCCCATTAATTCAACTACAGGCTGTAAAAACACTCAAGTGAAATTAATTAAAATAAGGGGTTGGGAAAAGATTGAAATTTACTATACAGGTCGGTTAAAGTTTCCTTGATTTACCCATCCTTAGTACTTATAGTGTTCTTTCTTGTGTTACAGAACCATCCAACAAAATCTAAGTAAGAATCTAATTAATTTTTGTAGGGCTTAGTTTATTTACTATTTGCATTTAAGTTAATTAATTACTTGCTTATATACAAGGACGTAGCCATGAAAACTTTTTTTGGGGGGGGTTACGACCGGGGATTTGAATTTAAACCCTTTTAACATGTTCACTGCTAAGGACGCACATGTGAGCTTGATACTGAACACTGAGAAGCGTCCGACGCACAGTGCATTGCACGCCAACCCCCGTATTGGGAGAATTTTCAATGCACAGAGCATTGCGTGCTTCGCATTGGGAGTATTTTCAATGTACAGTGCATTGCGTGTTTTGTTAAAGTAAAGTATTTTTGTTGAACCTTTATAGTTTTCTTTTTTAATAGATCAGATCAAGCTCATAAGAGAGTAAGCCTACTGCATCCATGTGTATTGTACGTTGTAGTTTAATCAAATAAATCTAATCTAAATATCAGTATTATGCATGCAATGCACAATGATGTAAAATATGTTTCTGGATCCTCTGTTCTGTTGTCTCTTTTATAATTTAATTTGCACTTTTTAAACCTAGTATTTATTTTTACTACTAAATTATGGGGTTTGGGGGGGGGGGGGGTTGACCTCCTAACCCCCCCTGGCTACGGCCTTGCTTATGTAACCTCGCAATTATTTGTATTTTATTTTAGTTTCATTTAAAAAAATAAGTGTTTTATTTATTTGTGTTGATGTTTTTAATATGGAGAACAACAATTTGTATTTTAATAATGTATAGTAAATATTGAAGTTCTATAAAGCAGTTATTATTTTTATTAATAATATTTGTTAAAATGTTTGTATTAGTACGTAAAGGAGCAGCGAATGACTGACAATAACTTTATATTTTATTTTTTATTAGTAAATTATTATTATTTCCTTTAATTTGAAACATTTTGAATTTGTTTAACTTGTCTTTTATTTTTTGTTTAACGTCCTGCTGTTTTGCACTTAAGGCTAATGAAGATGTTAACTTGTCTTTTAACATGTATAAGTTTTATTATCACTGTCAAGTTTTTATAATTAATTATTGTTCAACAACTCTCAGTTGAAAATTATATATTTTGAAAGCAATTAATCGCTTACTATGACTGAATATTTTTTTTATGTTTAGGTTTTCACTAAAAATCTTAACTTTAAGAACCTATAAATAAAATCAAATAAACACAAATAAGTAGCAGCCTTCAGGATGGGTTCTAATATCCTACTTGTAAGTTATGTCTCGGAATACCTGACATAACTTTAAACAGAAAAGAAGTGTTCTAAGGACATGGCTTTCTCAGTGACCTAATTTAATAATTGCTTTTTTTCAGCTGTAGGAAGAGCTTGTCCGATTTTAAAGAACTTAGCATTTTCCAAGATTTCTGTGTTCGAACTGCCGCCACAACTTCGCCCGGAGTTCTTCACTGAATTGGAAGCGATGGAGCTTTGGTCAGAATCGAGTGTAGAGTTAAACCCTCTTCTCGTCAAACAACTTTTGCTTTTCAGCCCGAAACTTAGAAATATTCTGTTCAATGGCTGTAGTGTTTTGTCTGACAAATTACTTGATGAAATATGGGAGGTAATTGAAATACATTATATGAAATTTAAATTTGGTTTTTTTCATAACTAAAATACCACCAGTACACAAATCATGTGCGCATATCCTCAGCTAATGTGTTTATCCATGTTGATCTGTCACAACTTTTAAACATGTTCTCTGTCTGACCAAGATTCAGAAATATATCAACAGTATGGATGTGTGCAAATTATAAGACTAAAAGAAAAAAAGGTTTAAACAGGTCAAGGTTTAACTGTCTAATTTGACTTGTTGCTTTTGTTAAATAGAAAGTTTCAAACTATTTTTTATATTGTTTTTTTTTTTAAAGATCCAGAGATCGAGGATTTTATGAAGTAAAAAGTCACTATAACTTCACTTTTAGGTTAACCAATCATTCAAAATAAATCTAAACATTTTTTGTCAACTTTGAAAGTAAAAATAACGTTTATAATTACAAATATATATATATATAAACAAAACCAAAATATAGATACCGGCGCGAATGCTGGCACTTGAGCAAACCGCTACTGACCTGACTAAAAACATCACTACCCGGTACATCTCGGTTTAACACGTTTACTGCTAAGGACGCACATGTGAGCTTAACACTGAACACTATGAAAAGAGGCCGATACGCCAACCCCCATATTGGCAATATTTTAAATACACAATGCATTGCGTGCTTCGCATGACAGCCTCCGTATTGGGAGAATTTTCAATACACAGAGCATTGCGTGCTTCGCACGCCAATTTTAAGCCTATGTGCTATGGACGCACATGCGCTTTAAAATATTAGTGATTATTACGTAGAAAGGTTCAAAAACAAAGTAGTTATAAATATAAAAATTAAAAGGTCAGCTCCTAGCATAAGAAATACGAAATTTGCGTAGCAGTGGACATGTTAAGGGTGAGATAAACATCCACTAGTTCGTTTGAAGGATAAGTCACATTTGAAAGCGGTGTGGGAAAATGTTTTTTTTTCTCCACTTACGCCCTTTCCCCACACCATCGCGCAGGGCGAGGACAAGTACCAGGATTCACGCCGATATCTGTACAAATTAATGTTGTTAACAATGAGTACTTCACAACTTTTACCAAAAGAAACTCTACGATACGATGTTAAGCTATCTACTTAAATGTTAATCATGTTAGTCGATCAATAGAAGTGATATCAGAAGGAGAAAACTTCTAAAAATCCTTACTCCTTTAAAATTGAATATAGATGAGTTTAGTTAATAACACATTAACTTGATTAAGTAATACAAAATTTGCACAACCTAAAAGGGAAAGAAGTACAGGCACCATGAAAAGCCATACAAACTACTTTGTGTCAAATAATTTACACACATCTCTAATTCAAAATCAAAAAGTTAAATAACATATCAATACTTTATGCACTAACAATCCTGGTATAAGGTGTAAGGGTCAATGATTAGAGCAACTAAAACAAATTGACAATATCAAAGATGCAAGCACTTCCTGCTACTCCAAATAAACAAAAGAGTGGTTTACAAGAAAGACTGATGAGAGGAAGCAGTAGGAAGATACGAATACACACAATTTTTTAAGACGTTAGTAAAGTTCTTGAAGGGTTATAAAAAGGTTGATATT
>JAGFPH010007537.1:20646-37398 GCA_018207615.1 Philaenus spumarius | reverse complement strand
AGAAAAAAGCAACGGGGGCTATTTTTGAATTGTGAAATTATGTTTTATTCAGTTTGTTTGCACACTCTAAGTTTCTGTACGAATGATGGCCCTTAATGCATGATAATATGTCGATCTTAATTCTGACGCAACTGTATAAAATAAAATTATCTATCAACGGTTTAAAAAAAGGCTCAACAGGTCGCACTTTTTAATATGAACCTTTGTTCGAGCAAGCAATATCACTTATAAACGGCCTTAATTTTATCAATTTATTTTAACAACTGACTTTTTTCAACAACAAACGCAAAAACAATTTTAAATAAATATGAACTGCAAAATTAAATTGAAAAATTTTAAACAAAGATATAACCTCTATCAGTAAGCGCCTAAGTAATTGATTTATAATATCGGTTACGTGTTGTGTTCGTTTGTTTGTGTTTGTAATATAAATATTTAACGACCTCCAACGGAGCGAAGTAACTGAAGATGGGACCACGGACCCGAAACACTTTTAAGAATAGAAGCGAAGTCACAAGACGGATATAATAGGTAATTATATTAATTTATAATTATATATAATTTATAATATCGACACAACATGTGATATTTAGGGATCGATTATAGATACTTTCGTATTGAAGTAAGATCGTTAATATTGGAGTTTAATATAAATTTGAATGTAGTTCTGCATAAATTGTTAAATTCTCAATAAAAATAAACATTTCTCATTGTTTCCCCACATTTTCACCCACTCTGTCTTGCAACTACCTACGCTGGATGAACATTGTCTGGATAAAATATAAAATCCAGACATCTAATTATTATGGTAGTATTATTTTATGTCATATTAAATTAGAAAATGTTTTGTATATTTATAAATTTATTTAGGCTACTTGCAAAAAAATAACCCGCATTACACATTTCAGATCAGTAAGGAATTAGGGTAAATTCAACAAATATTTAATATTTTTATAGATTGTTTTTTTAACAATACTTACAAAATCAACCCGTTTACGAAATTCAATAATTAAAAACACTACACATTTATTAGCCTACTAAGGCTGCATCCGCAGAGCTCCATCAAGTCTTATAACTTCACCGTTGAGCAATGGATTTCTAATAATGGATTCAACTAGCAGGGCATATTCTTCAGGTTTTCCCAATCTTGATGGGTTTGGAATTGTCTTTTCCAGGAAACTTCTTACTTTTGCTGGTAATGAAGACAATAAAGGAGTGTCAAATAACCCTGAAAACATATTCACAAATGTGTCAAAGAAAGATTTCATAGCGTTATTCTAACAAGCACTTCTTAATCTTATTTATATACCGGTACTCTATTAAAAATAACACTTTTTGTTGCAAGTATATTTGACCAGGGCTGAATTTAATCGTTTGAGTATACTGGGCCTATAAAAAAATGGGCACCCCTAATAATCTCAGATATAATCACTTTTGGAATTTTACCAAGTCAAACGTCAAACAGAATTGAAAAATCAACAAAAAAACACAAGCTTAAAAATTCACTAGATTCAACTAGAATATACAGACTCAATTGTTCTACTTGCAATAGCCACTACATCGGTCAAACCAGACGCTCGTTCTCCAAGGGATTTCGGGAACATATCCCCAAGACCTCATTGTTGCAACAAAGGTCAAGTTTTGCACAGCATATGATTGAGGAAAATCACATATTCCATAGTCCCGAATTAAACATTGAAATCCTACACTTTTGCCAAAAAATGGGCACATTGGAAGAGTTTGAGATTTTCAAATCGTTAAGGTTCGCTCCCTAATATGTTCTGAATGAAAAATTGAAATTTAATTCACACCCTGTTTTTAATTCCTTGATCAAATTCAGCACCATCGAACGAAGGAACGAGGAGGGGGAACGTAGTAGAGATAAGATAAGCCTACCTGTCCTTCAACCGTAGATAACACTTAGTAAGGGACATGTTACCGTACATGTCGGTGAAAGTTTTTAAATATTGATTGTTGTGTTATGTGTCCGTGTATATGTGTTGTTACAACGAAGTTCATGTGAACGGATTCACCTTCATGGATCTGAAGATGACCTGGACGCAAGGTTGAAACTAGTAATCCATCTTCAAAAACAAAAGGAACTGATAAAAGACTGTAAGGTACGTAACCTAAATTATTGTCTCAGATATATATACACACACAGTGCTAGATTTGAGACGATAAGCACCGGTACCTCTGATTGGGAGGGGGGGAAATATAAAAAGTAATTTTTAGAGCAGTGGAACGATGGACTATTGCTACTTAGTGCGTGACTAGACTGTACTTTATCTAGTCTTATGCAGGTGGCCAATTGACTCATCTTCCCCCTACCCTACATTTAAATTTACATGTGTTCAGCTTAACCAATGACTACATATCAATAAGACGAAAAGTGTCAATGTTAAAAATTCAAAAAGTCAAGGTCACATGATAGCCGCACCTCTTTCCATCCTTGTCCCACACTCGGCCGGCCAGAACGCTCTCTGAGAGCTACTAGCGACTGATGCGCAAACTCACTTTTATACCTACTTTCCTGGTCTAAATCCTACCCATTTAAAATGTTTGTCTTATTGTTATGTACTCATTGGTTTAACAGCCTTTTTGTAACAAATCGTGATTTCAGGAAATAAAACATGAAATAAAATTCATTTTTATGTCTCCAGTTCCAATAGTTTAACAACTAAATATAGTATATTTATAATATTATTATTATATATATATATACCTTGTTTCCGTCTTTCGACTTTTTTTGGGTAGTATAAATACTACGCGTGTTTCAGGAACACGTTCCCATTTTCAGATACAGTAGAACTCCAATTATCCGGATTAATTGGGACCGGACCCGATCCGGATAATCAAAAATCCGGATAATTGGATTTTTCTCGAAAAAAGGCCGTTTTTAGGAGACAAACGAAAACAAAACACAATAGAGAACATTTACGGTATTTATTATGAAAAAACAATATCAATGACAATGTTTACATTACGTAATATTTACAAACAATACTAAATCAATGTAAAATACATTATTTTTTTAACCCTCCCAGTGTCTGTTGTAAAATCTAAAATGCCGCACTGTTTTTGGCTAAAACACATGATTTCGGTTAAAAATTCACCAAAAATTCAGTTTTAGGCCTAGACATATAAATGATACATGAAATTATTCAGAAAAGTATAGGGATTATTGTGCAATAAATAAAAATTACATATCTTTGCTGGAAATTTTGAGTATTCTCACCCAAAATTAGAAAATGTTTCACAATTTTTATTTTTCAAATTTGACCACTATCAGAAAACATACCTACACCTATGTTATAAAAATTCCAGAATAGCCATTTTGTTCCAAATTTTATGTAGTTTCAGAAAATATTTACTTATATAGGTAATAGGCCTATATACACACATACAAGGTTTGAGCACTAAAACTAAAACTATGTACACGGTGCTGCACGCACTGTTTTTTGGGTAAAACACAAGCTTTTGGTATAGAATTCACTAAAAATACAGTAATAAAACTAGGGAAATATTGGTATTATTATTTATCACTACAAAATTATTATTATTTATAGGTGAATCAGGCCTATTACTTTGTACATCTTCCTTATCTGATGTTTCTAATTCATCTAAATTAGGTTCGTAATTGTCATCACTACCTGAGGAAAAATCAGGCAACGAATAATCACTTTCAACTCCATCCTCAATATCACTGTCATTTTCTAAATCACTCTACCTTCTTCTACAACAAATCTATCAATATCACTTACTTCTTCATTAATAAGTCGGTCAATTTCACTATCACGGGATAAATTCCCATCCATTTTTAATAACAAACAATCACTAAACACGTAACCAAAACAAGTCCACTTAGGTTAGTTCAAACACCGAACAGCTGAGAAGTAACTGAGAGATTATTATACCATCTGTTGCCGAAAATACTAAAGCTACATACCAAAAGATGCACCGTTTTCTGTAGAATCGATCGATACCTCATATAGTAAGTTTAGCAAAAGTTGAGTTCGAAAAACTGTTGTTTTGTGACATCGTGCACAGTCATCGCTGCAGTGACTACTAGCACGCATCTTACTGTACAATCGTCGCTATAGCGACGACCGACACTCGGAGGGTTAACATACCAGGCAGAGTCAGCTGTTTTGCTAGCTTAAATTGATTCCGCGTCGCCAAGTCTCGCATCCGTTTGACTATACTCTTATTCAAATCTGATCCGGATAATTGGCGATCCGGATAATTGGAGTCCGGATAATTGGAGTTCTACTGTATTTATAAAATTTTACTCACATGTGAGCATGTCATAATGTAACACAAAAACACACAACTCGAACACGAATTATTGCACTTACGGTGACACATTTTTAAAAACAAAGTTTAAAAACAGTTGGCTTTAGGCCATGTTGACGGTGCACCAGTCACTGAAATATGAATTGTTGGTGAACGTGTGCGTTGTTTCAATCCAAACCCTCTGTATTTCATTTTTTAAATTATATTTTTTTATATTCCAGATGAAATTGAGTTCACTTTTTTTAAATTTGATGGTAGCCTAGTAGGCCTACATTTATATTTTGGGAAATCTTACCGTAGTAATCTCAATTTAATTTGAAATTGCAATCAAAATTGAGATTGCTGAGGTAAGATTGTCCACAGTTTATATACTTTTTAGGTGATCAAAAAACTGAAAAGCGTTCAAATAACGTTTTAAAAAGTCTATATTTCAAAAATTTTCCATCCCTCCCGCAACCCCTGGTAGTTCACAGCAGTGGCATAACTACATTGATTGGCGCCCCCCGCAGGTACAAGAATGGCGTCCCCTAAAAAAAAAAAAAAAAAACCCAAGTCGCAACTTGTCGGCTCTAGATGACCTCTCTCCACCCGTAAGCAATCCCACCCCACGGTCTTATACTTGGTAGTAATTAGACATTATTTTATCATATTTAAAAGGGAAAGAGAGACTGCAACTTTAAACGTCAAACAACAAGGTTTATTATTTACGAAAATCTTGTAAGTTCTTATGGTGGTTATACATTTACATCAATTAAATATATCTGTTTGGTGGGGGAGCAAATAGTTCTCTTAGTTTAGCAGGCATTATTGTTAGCTGCTAGTAAACCAGATTGTGCAACCATAATGATTACGGTTTCAGACTTATGTTCCTTGGTTATATTATTTATGGAACAGTTTTATTAAGATAAAATGTATTTTGATGATAATGTGTTTACTACATTTTATTTTTTGAATTCCTTTATATATTTTTTATGTGCCCGGGTCGCAGCGCCCCTATACCTGCCGCGCCAACCCGCAGCGTGGGGGGTGTTATTTACACCACTGATTCACAGTACCAGAAACACTTTTTATTATAAATGAAGCACTATACACACATATATATACATATAATTTACATTGATTCTGATTATATTATAGTTACCATTCAACCTTAAATTATTCTTATTTAAACTAATGCAAAATATTCAAACCCAAGAGCAGGTCCAAGTTACTATAGAAAATCAAAAAGTATTTATGACTCTTTGTGTTTTCATGTTAATGTGACTCACCTGGGGCAATAGTACAAACACGGATGCCTTGACTCGCTAGGTCTCTGGCCATTGGTAATGTCATCCCTACAATAGCTCCTTTACTGGCAGCATATGCTACTTGGCCCACCTGGCCTTCAAATGCGGCTATGCTTGCTGTATTTATTACAACTCCTCTTTGACCGTCTTCGTTCGGTTCATTTTCTCCAATCAAACCAACAGCTAAACGACTTACATTAAACGTGCCGATGGTGTTAACCTAGAAATTAAAATATTTCGATACCCATGTTACAATTGAATACCAGACAGTTTTAAACTTTTAAATATATATAAAGCAAAGCCCTTAAAATGTATAACATTTATAACTTGAAACATCTTAAAATTAAATTTAAAATGTAAGTAATCAGAACACCCTTAACACTTAGAACACCGTGCCTTTAGAACTACACGCACTGCAATTGAGAGAAATGTATTACTTGCAATATCACAGGCACTGTAATTGAGAGAAATGATTTACTTGCAATATCACAAGGACTGTAATCGAGAGAAATGTATTACTTGCAATATCACAGGCACTGTAATTGAAAGAAATTAACTACTTTGCAATATCACAGGGACCGTAATTGATAGAAATGATTTACTTGCAATATCATCACAGGCACTGTAATTGAGAGAAATTTATTACTTGCAATATCACAGGCACTGTAATTGAGAGGAATGAATTACTTTGCAATATCACAGGCACTGTAATTGAGAGAAATGATTTACTTGCAATAACACAGGCATTGTAATTGAGAGAAATGTGTTACTTGAAATATCACAGGCACTGTAATTGAGAGAAATGTATTACTTGAAATATCACAGGCACTGTAATTGAAAGAAATGAATTACTTTGCAATATCACAGGCAATGTAATTGAGAGAAATTATTTATTTGCAATAACACAGGCACTGTTATCGAGAGAGAAATGTATTACTTGAAATATTACAGGCACTGTAATTGAGAGAAATGTATTACTTGCAACATCACAGGAAATGTAATTGAGAGGAATGTATTACTTGCAATATCACAGGCACTCTAATTGAGAGAAATGTATTACTTGCAATATCACAGGCACTGTAATTGAGAGAAATGTATTACTTGCAATTTCACAGGCACTGTAATTGAGATAAATGTATTACTTGCAATATCACAGGCACAATTGGTATTGAGAATAATTATGTCACCCTTACAAGAGATACAGGTATGGCTAGGCTAACAAGAACCAAATACATCACAGATGTTCTATTTATAGAAAGAATAAAATGTAAAAACACTGTTGAAGCATTTGATGGGAAAACATTATGTCTTTATTTTGTGTATTTACTAAAAACAATTAAGGTGTCTTCCAAGAAAATTGGCAACATGTCCAGATTTCTATGACAACTTTAAACTTATTAATATTCTTGCCAATCAGTTTATTACTGCTTTTATGTACTTTAGAATCACTTACTACATTTCTAGTTGAGAATTTGGTACTTTGCTATTTAATGTTGAAGAACTGGTCCAAACACTATTTATTTATAGAATAACACAACAAACAGAAACCTAATTTGATATTTGGTAATAAAAATTAACATTTCAGACAGAAAAGCATTAATTCCATACTTACAGTTAAGACATTCGTAAAATCTTCCAGTTTGTGTGGAAGCTTCTTATTGAAGTTATATATTTTGAAAGCCACTCCGATTCCAGCACAATTGACCGCAACATCAAGTCTGCCAAACTTCTCTTTTGTCAAATTTAAAGCTGCTTGAACATCTTCCTCTGAAGTAACCTTTTAAATTAACATACAATTGTTTGTATAAGTTTTATTTCTCTTAAGGTCTTTTCTTACATTTTCCCTTGGCAATATTTGAAGCATGTAAATTCTAAACCATCTAAGTGCCAAAATTTCATTTTTGAAATTTTTTGTTCTAAATAATCTATGTACCAAGGCCAATGTTTTCCTAAAGCAGCTATGTGACAGTTTTGTTATAATAGTTGAAAATGAATTTCATAGATGGTGCTCTATGTATGTCCAGAATACAGTGACTAGATAGAGACAGTGTGGCCAAGTGTGGTCTTGTTTCCTATTGGTCAAGATGTCGGCAGCCATGTTTTTCCTAAATTCGTATCTGTTTACATTACATTCATTCACGTTCACATATTGTAAAACCGATTTTACCGATTTGTTAACATATATTTGTTAGTTTTTACTTTAAAATAAACGTAATAGTTATTTTAAAGCGATTTGTGTTGAAGTATGTGATATTGCACCAAATTAATAAGGAAATGACAGCAGATTAGGCTACTCCCGCCACTCTACGGAATCGTTTCAGCGCGCATATTTCAGAAGTAAGTGCATACCAAAAGTCTTTTATTTAAAACATTTTAAAAAGTTTATAACATAGGCTAATCCTTTTTATCAATAGAAAAGATAAATGCAATAAATATTAGTATTACGCAATTTTAAGAACTGTTTTTGGCCCAAACCTATAATTTCGTCCGTGTTAGCCCTACGTTTGTTTATAGTTTTCAAATTAAATTGGCATCGTTATTTTTTCTGTACAATCTAAGACGAGAACCACATAATAAGTAGGCCTAACTGAAATAATGAGGGAAATTAGTAATTAAACCTGTTTTTCGGCATTGAATAACTTACTTGAAAATCTTGAATTGCCTAACCTCAAAATCAAAGAATTGTAATTTCGATGTTAAATTGCTGTTAGAGAAATTAATTTTATTATTAGCTTTCAATTGAAATAGAAATAAATGAGTTAGTTAGGAAAGTTTTATTGCTTCGCTTATTTAAAAAAAAATCTGATGGAAATAAATGTATTGTAAAAATCATAAAGTTACACTTTGAAAATATTTAATTTGTAAAATTTATTCATTGATAAAAAATGCTAATTAACAACAGGATAATAATTTTGCATTTTGATTTAGGCCTATTCGTTGTTTTATTTTTCGTTTTGTTATACTTTGATTTTTTGATATTTTAATTTATTCATTAAGTTAGGAAAAATTTCAAATTTAGCTTTAAGAAAATCATTTTTAAGATTTTGCTTTTCAAACTGAATTGAAACCTAAAATCAGTAAATACAAATTTTATAATTAACTTGCCACAAAACTTTAACTCTGGGGAATTTTAAGCAACAAAATTGTTGTTTAAAATTTATGGTGCATTTGTTATATAAGTTGAGAATTAAATTTAATTAAAAAAATGTCATTATGACCAGTCAAATACTTTTTCAGATAGATACAAACTATTGAAAATTTGGTTCCTTGAAAATAATACAAAACCTTGACTTTTATTCAAATAAACCGCATAAATAATGTAATTGAACTTCAAAATGTTTGTTTAACGTAGAATTGAACAAAGAAAATAATAGTGCAATTTGTTTTGATATAGCTTTATTAGTTTGTAATTAACGTCAGTAGGCTACTCAACTATCGGCATAGGCTAGTAAAAAATGTGATAGTAGGCTAAATCATTATTTTTTATAGGTTATTTCATTTTAAACAACTTATCTGCTTTCTAACTACTTTTTAACATTTAAAAAGTTGTTTACGAGGCCTTTATGAAATAAAACAAAAGGTTTTATAAATATTTTGAAAATAAATTACATTATACTTTATGGCAGATAACATTACTTTTAGGAAAAACATGGCGGCCGCTTTCATGTGGCCACACTGTCTCTATCTAGTCACTGTAGTCCAGAAGCATTGGAAATTCTAAACAATGTAAGTGCCATTCTGTCATTACTAACAGGACAACTGTCAGTTTTGCATTGTGTTGTTTATTGTCACAGTCTGTTGATATAATTTATAATAAAAACTATGAGTACAGAAAACCCAGGAACCACAGAGAAAGTTAAAAAGAGGAAGGGCAATTTTAAGAAGGAACAACATTACAAAAGAGTGAAAGGAGAAACTTATCTCACATATAAAAATAAAGAAATACAGGCAAAGATTTCACCTACATTTGAGGTTAGTTTACTTTTATATTATGATGTTTATTTTAGTTGTGAATTAAATAGATTAACCTTAAGTAAATATTATTTATTTGGACGTTTGCCAAGAATATAAAATAATACATAACTTTTCAAAAGCATTGATAAACTTTTTGAATCATAACCCAGCGTAACTTTACTATTCGACCCTAGGCTGATATTTTTGCAGACAATGATGTTGTTTTACATTCTACTGTTAAATATTGAATACAGGTAAACATACTGTGACTAAATACTATAGGTTAGAACCTTTTAGGCTATTTAAAAAAAATTATTCTTGCATTTCTGTTGCCATAGGTTCGCCTAGGGTCGAATAGTAAATTTGCGCCAAACTAAATACTAAAAAAGTCTAAGCCTTAGCTTAATCATTATTTCAATAAAGTACAGTAAACACAATCATTCAGCATTGAATGTTCTTTATAGAAAATTTTTTGTGAAGTTCCCAATTTTATTTGGCCTAGCCTTCCTAAACGTACAATAAGACAAGTTTTTTCTTCATTTTACTAATGTATTTTGTTATTGTATTTGTTCCAGGATAAATGTAAATATGAATGTAATGGAATTGAAAAAGAAGTCAAAACCTCATTGTTTGAAAAGTTTTATTCCATATGTGATGAGAATCTACAGAAAAATTATGTGCTTGGACTTATTGAAATATTGCCTGTTACAAGACGTCGCCATTGCATGTATAATGACTCTTCAGAAAGCAGACGCCAAAATACGGTTTGTTACACTGTACCTGATAATACAGGTAGACACAGACAGGTATGTAAAAATAAATTTATGGCAATTTTTCAGATTACTTCTAACCAGATTTCTACATTAATTAAAAGAAAAAAAGAAGGAGAGTCTGTCTATGAAGATAAAAGAGGTGGTAAAACCTATTTCAAATTTACTGATAGTGATAAGGATATAGCCAAACAGCATATAAAATCCATTCCAGCAGATGTAAGTCATTATAGCAGGAAAAAATCAGGAGACAAAGAATATCTTAGTGGAGATTTAAATTTGCACAGACTTTGGAAAGCTTTTCTTGAAAAATATCCTACTAGTAACATCACTTATAAGTTTTATCAGAAAATATTTAAAGAATGTTTCCCAAATCTACGTTTTAGAAAACCAAGAGTTGACACGTGTAAAATATGTGATCGATTAAATGTTTTTATTAAATGTAAGGATAAAGTACAATCTATGCAAGCCAAGATGCATTTAGAACTTCATCAGCGAAAGGCAGAGGCTGCTTTCAACGCTATGAAAACTGACTGTATTGAATCGACTCAACCTGGTAGTAACAACTGCACAATCACTATAGACTTGCAAAAAGTCTTTACACTTCCATATTTAACTCACTCCAATATGTATTACTGTCGGCAGTTAGGATGTTATAATTTTGGAATACATATAAATGATACTTCCGATGGGATAATGTGTTTGTGGCACGAAGGTGAAGGTTCTAGGGGTGGAAATGAGATGGCATCTTGTTTAATGCAAGCTATTAATGATATTAACTTAAATATGACGTACACAAAATCATTAACCATATGGAGTGATAACTGCTGTGGCCAGATTAAGAACAAAATGATGATTTACATATACATTCTATTGGTTGGTTTAGGAATTTTTGATCGTATCGACCACAAATTTCTCCAAGTAGGACATAGTTTTTCAGCTGCAGATCGTGACTTTGCAATTATTGAAAAAAGGTGGAAGGTTAGTAGGTGCCAAGTGCCGGATGATGTTGGGAAAGTTATTGTTGATGCAAGACCATCAAAGCCATTTAAATTATTGAAAATGGGTGGAAAGTTTTTAGATATTAATAACAGTGCATCTAAAGTAACAAATACTTCAAAAATACAAATTACGAAAGCTTCATGGCTAAGAGTGGACAAAAATAAACCAGGATGTGTTAGCTTCAGAACAAATTTCAATGAAATAACAGAATGGACAACTTATAAGGTGTTGAACAAAGGGATTAAAATTGAAGACCTTGTTCAGTGTGAATTACTGTCATCTGCTGACAAAATTGAGTTACCAGCCAATAAAAAAAAGGATTTACTTACAATGATAGATTACCTATGTGAAGAAAACAAACAATTTTACCTGAACCTGTGTGCCTAAATAAACCTAACTAGAAAATAAAAATTTGTATTCTGTATCTTTTTTTCAAATTATAAAGATGTGTTTAATTCTTTAAATATATTGTTTTACAGTATTTATACCCAAACCTAACCTTTACCGCAGATGGCACATAGATGTTTTAGAAAGAAATAGGTAAAGTGACTTACATTATTTCCATTTTTTTTTAAATATATGATTTTTTTTTCAAATGAAATATTGATATATACTACATCATTTTCCTTATGTTTGTTTTTCTTTTACTTTAAAAACAAATATAAAATGTTTAAATGATAAAATATACACTTTTCCAAAAAATATAATGTTTTTTTGTTATTACTTAAAAACACAATTTCGGCACTTAGATGGTTTAGAATTTCCATGCTTCATTTGTTCTCCTATAAGGCCAAAATTAAGAATTACCCTACGTTCATTTATAGCTTAGAATAGTGCGGCTACAACAGAAAGAAACACAGGTGCATACACAGTGGATGTCAGGAGGGCCATTGCCCACTGCCGAACAGCAAATTTCTACTATAAAAAAAAACGTAGCAAAATTCTATATAAACAAGTTTCTAATTTTTGCTTCAACTTCAATATTTTTTGTAAGGGGAATTTGTTTATATAAAAAATCATCGGAGGTATTATAAAAGTCACCCTGGAAGCAAGAATCGGCGAACTGAAACCAACATCTCATCGTGAGTTCACCAATAAAGTCAAAGAGGACATAAGGAACAAGTCCTATGAAGCGGTTTCCGACTTGCATGAAAAGGTCAGGGACTTACAGAGGAGGAAGTCTGCCACGATTTTTCGACTTACAACTGGACACGACTGCCTGAATGAACACCTAAAGAAGATAAAGATTTTGGATTATGACAACTGCACATTGTGCGGAATCATGAACAAGGACCATCTCTTGGTCTGCAGAGAGCTGGATGAAGAGAAGCGGAGGAGAAAAGACCTCCTCGGTCTCTACTGGGAAGCAATATCGTAGATGGCGTTAGCCAGCAAAGGCCATTGGACAACAACAATAACATTATTTTGCTCCATTATAACATTATAAAAGACTTTTTTTGCTCAAAGATTTGACAACAATATTTCTGAATTGGTAAAGCGATGTAAGCCACTTATGAGATTTCAAATTAAACTGGGGAAACGGTTATTTAGTTTATATTAGCTATAGCTAATGTGGAAATTAGCTTAATGTTATAACTTAGCTCTTAAATGGTGTACATTTTATACGTCTAAGTACAACAGGCTCGCAACCATCCGACCTAATGCAGCGACTGGCTGGAGCCAGATGGCAAAATAAAGTCTAATGGTTTCTAAGAGTTCACAGCACATGAAACTTCTGGCAGCAGTATGTTGAACCACTATACAGATACACTATCACTAGTACAATAATTCATTCAAAGTTGACTTTTAAGATTTGTATTTGCAAATCTTTGTATTGCTGAAGAATGCAGTTTTTTATAGCCCATTCAATCAACAAATTAAACCGGCCATTAAAAACAACAATTTTTGTTATTTTAGTTGCAAATCGGGTTGGATGAAACAAAGGCCAGATAGACGAAATTCTACTGTGTGCATCAAACATTTGAAATGGAAGAGAAAAATGAGGGTTTCAGCAACATTTTGAAAACTGTAAAAACAAACCCACTTTCAAATATATGCAGGATATCATACTTTATATTATAACTATTCCAAATTTTAATGTGATACCTTTATATTTTGCTCAGAAATTTTACTGTGATTGACAGACACATAAATTTGTAATCCTATGAGGGTTCTGTTTTCCTTTTAAGGCAAGGAACCCTAAAAATATCAGGACAATAGTATTCAAGTTTTTTTAAATGAATTGTGAATTAAATTTGTTACTATCTACGTTGTATATTTTCTTTAAAAATAAAAACGATTATTGTGCTTTAAAGTTTGTATCTATATATTTTAATAAATATGATAAAATTATTAAATGCAGAAACTTCCACAGTGATCATTACCTGACAATAATTTGACCCCTGCACGGATCATCTCTTCTTCCTTTGTAAGAGTAGTAAATACTACAAATATACAGTACTTACGTTTGTAGGGCTAAATATTGCATCTTTGCCGATTTTATTGACAACCTCTTGGCCTTTAGAAGTCGAGAGGTCACACACAACAACTCGTCCTCCTTGTTTTACAAAATGTTCTACGACTGCTCTGCCTAATCCAGAAGCACCTCCTGTTACTAAACCAACGACTCCCTGAAAAATTAATTTTAATAATAAAATATGCTAGTAATACGTTCTTCACCTTTCTTGCTCAAAACTGATATATAGTGTAAACTGTATTCGTAACTATGAGCGAGTTAATCGACTTAATATCTGCGGAACTAAGTAGTTATAAAATAATAATGGCACTAGGTGTTCTGGTACCAATCGGACATCATTGGAGCTACAATATAAATACAAATACAAATATAATTCGACCACACAGCTGAACCGCTGATGTGAGTTGAGCAAATTTCCAAAATGAAGTTTAATATAGGCCTATGTTTTACGGTGTCAACCAACAATTTGGGAAATAGGTCTATTCACGACGGTGCTGAATAGCTGCAAAATGCTTCGCACGCCAACCCCACGGTAAAATCCACCACATGGCTTTGAATCGGGTACTTTTATGGTATTTTACGTTTTGATCGATTTTATAAGGTTGCGTAAAAAAACAAAATGTGCAGAATAACATCCTATATTTATATTTGTAGGAAAAACTCTAAAAAACATTTATTCTCGAATAAAAAATCTAAAAAAAATAGTTACTTCAGGTCAAAAAACGTGCTTACGGTTGTTGGATTTTTTTGGCTAACGAACTCATCTGAGCGATGTAGACAACCAACATGTGTACCAAATTTGGACCAAATCGGACTTAAAATGCAGCTGCTAGAATGTGAACACATATATATATATATATATATATATGATTTTTAATGACACCCCAAAACGTGTTCTGGGGACCATGATCGATGCTACTCATTTGCTACTCCCGACCTTGGATCTTACCATAAGGGCCACTGCAGTAGCTCATTTTTCCTATGGAAATTCGCTAACAAGCTAATAGTAAGTTATTAGAAGCTCGGATAAAGCTAAGTTAAAACTAATACGAACTTACAACTAATTGATAATAATAAAATCTAAAGTAAAAGTAAACACCAACTTTAAAAAATCTGCAATTAAATTAAAACATGAATTTTAACACAAACAAAATGCAACACAAATAATATATTTTTGTTTGCCCATTTTAACCCTATTATTTGTTAGTCTTTGGTCTGCTCTTTTATTGCACGGCTCAAAATGGCCTAAGAGTAATGGTCTACGACTTGAATGATAATTTCGAAAAGATGGATTGTGTCAGTGATGTGAAAATTGGGTGGTATTTTGGGAGATACAGATGTTTGAAGCATTGGGTTATATTTCATAGTAATTTTTCCATTGAAATTTTTTTTTAAACCACAATTTGGGTACTTTTTATATTCCACACCGGCCAATCCCTTAAGATGAACCAAAATAGTAAGCACAAGACAAGTTGGAAGTAAAAAATCTAGAAAAAGTACACTATAAGCCATGGGCGCCCATATGATTTCTAGGGGGGAGGGGGCTAGACCGGGGTATGTGGCGTAACACGTTCACTGCTAAGGACACACATCTGCGCTTGTCACTGAACACTATGAGAAGCGGCCGACGCACAGTGCATGCCAACCCCCATATTGGGAGAATTTTCAATACAAAATGCATTGCGTACTTCGAACGCCAACCCTCGTATTGGGAGTATTTTCAATACCCAGTGCATTGCACGTCAATTTTAAACCTATGTGCTATGGACGCACATATGGGTCCGCTTTAAAATATTAGTGATTATTGCGTGGATCTTCTATAACAGTGCCACCTTTCCTACATACTTTTCAAACAAAGAGCAATTGAGAAATAGATGTAATATCTATGGATGTGTCTAAAGCAAGACTAAATAAAACAATTTTTTTGCTTAAATTCTTCGACAATATTTAGCATTATATTTGCCGCCAGGTCTTGTGATCTTCTCATGCAAGTCTAATCAGACAGCTGTAGTTTTGAAACTGCATCTAATATTTGTTTACCATATTTGGTAAAAGTAAAAGCAATGTTTTGAAAACAGTTCAAATACACTCTTTTACAATTTCCGCATCTGAAAAAGGTTTCAGATTCTATGAAAGAATTTCAGTTACAAGATAAGACACTTTGATGGTAAGCTTGAAACACTATAAAGTGTGTTTCGTCCAAAAGCAAAAAAGTTTTTTAAAATATTAAATTTTTCTTCTCCCATCATAGATTTCTTTGGATAGTTCTATTTAATGAACTTGCGTGGTGTCTACGCATGTTATAACATTTGTTTCCCATAACTGTTTCACGACATATTAAACTTCGAGCACACAAATCTTTTTTACCTTTATCAAAGAAGAAATCTTGTACCCGCTTAACTTGAAATTGGCGGGTTTCTTTCTTCCTCGAGTTTCTGTTTGTTACCTTCTGAACAAACTCCTGCCATATTTATATTGCAATATTTCTTGTAATGTTAATGAAATAAAACTAACCAGAAAACTTTTAAAATTGAATAACTACCGAAGTAGCCTGCGCTCACAAACCGACAAATAAAGGCGACTCACTAAGAAAGAACAATATGGCTAAACTATACTGACTGGCGAAGAATATTATTCTTTATGTAGTTATGAACTTTTTCGCGTTGGAGAACATGATGGCATCCCAAAAATGGGTCGCCGGAATACTACCCCCCGGAAAACTACCCCCCCAAGCAGGTACCTACGTCATTTTGACGTCAGAGATCGGGGGGGCAGTTTTCCAGTCACGCACACTCAAGTTTCGATATAATTAGAATAAAAAAAAAACTAGAGGACTAACCTAAACTGTTTGGTCACAGTATGTTGCCGATAACAGTATAATTGTAGGAACCTGCTTGGGGGGGGGTAGTTTTCCGGCGGGTAGTATTCCAGCGACCCGCTTTTGCTAGGGGGGGGGGGGGGGGGGGGG